>LR736886.1:3753009-3769800 GCA_902654985.2 Oryctes borbonicus
TTTTTTTTTTTTAGCCACTAAGCAATAGGTTGCAAATTATGAAGTTTCTTTGTTTTAGTGGTTAAATATTGTACCAAGATCTTTCACACCAGCCCAACTGGCATCTGATGATCCAAATACAGTATTATAGAACAACACACACGGAAACTTCACTTCCACATATTCATCAATTTTTTTTTGTACAAATTTGCAGCTTTTCTTTAACTGGCCGTGGAAATAGTTCAGCCCAAATGCATATGCAGTGGCTAGCCTGCAATTGGTTGTTTTTTAGTTGTTAATTGCGGCAAAAATATTTAATTTTAACCTACTATTCGCTGTAAGTTATAAATAGGAAGGAAGTATTTTGTACTTTTTTTTTGTACTTTTTATATTTTCGTAATAATTATATTTATGAATTCAATTGCATTTTTTAATGTTATGTCAGGGAGGGCGCACGGTCTTGAGGCTTAATGGACCCACCGCCTCTGCTTAATTGTAAGCCAATTGGAGGCAAAGTGGGAATGCAGTTATCTCAATTTACCCGGAATAAAATACATAAATAAGAATGTTGAAAGATTTTACTTTCACTATTCGTAATTATTTATGTAATAAACATTGTACAGGTACTATTAAATATGCGAATGATAACGAGATAATCTCAAAATCTGACACATACCTGCTTTATTTTTGTTGATAAAATTGGAGGATAATTTTCTTTGAAAAATAAAAATTTAAACATTCCAAATTGTTGCAAATGGTTACATAAAAAAAATAAGCGGTAATAAAAAAAATTATTGTACCTAATCACACATTCCGCATTTAATTTTCGAACATGACTCACAACAGATATATTCATTTAATAAAGAAATAACCACTAATACTACCAATAAACAATAACCACATCAATCTATTCGTCAGTACCATCATCCTATTTTGCCTGGTAGATAATGCAACATCACGCGATTCTAGGCAAATATACAAGTCGCGCCGCGTCGAATACGAATAAATAATTAATATGAATTTCGCAATTCAAAGCGAAATCATTCAAATCTGAAATTGAGTACTTCAGAAGATTCTTGAGAATGAATTAAGAAATATTGGGCGAGATAATCCAAAATAACATCTACATCATCGAAACTGGATGAAATATGACCTTGTAATATTTTTAGCACGTCAAATAATGATATCGCGTACATCGTATATTAATGGTGTCTAAGGTCCCACGCCAAAACAAAAGTTCGCTTGCGTCATGTTGTCATTTATAAAAGGTGCATATGATTTGGGTTAATAGAATAGTTAATTTTTGCGATAAAATCATATTATATATTTTTTTAATTTTAAAAATTTTTAAAATCCATTTCTTGTTTGATTTTTTTTTTTTTTTTTTTTTTTTTTTTTTTACAATAAATTTTTAAGACTCACTATAACAATAATGTTGCCAATATTCGCCACAAAACAAAGACCAATGAGACCAAAAAAATTTGCAAACAATAGATGAATATATTCGCCCCCATTTAATGTATTTTGAAAAAAAAAATATCTTTTGCCACCTAAAATATATCTCAAATTTTGGCTTAAATCATTTCGAACTACTTGAAAATATTTAATAAGTTTTGTACGGTTTTCCTAAAAATTAATACTAGATGCCTGCCTAGAAAATGGTACTAGTTGATTCATATCAATAATAGGAAGAGAATATCAAAAAATGACATCCTTTTAGGCTCGAACATATTTTTTTTTAACCGGCTTTTCAAATTAATCGAAAAATTTGACCTGCAATCAATGATTATTGATTACTAAAATCCACAGACATAATTTCTTTAACAACAAATCAGAACATTGGATTGGAACATATGGATCAGCAAAGCGGAACAGAAATAGGATATATCACGAGCAGCAAAAGACAACAACAGCAATCTTTAGAAATCTTCTGAAGAAGCTGACAGGATGATCAGCGAAACGTCAAGTAAAATATTAACCACACGACATCACCCGAAAGACATTTCTACTATGGATTACGGTCGTGAAAGCCTACACTCAACTAACAAATCAGAACACCTTGCCAAACATCGTACATTATAAATAGCCTAAGTTAATGCTAATTAATCCAAGAAAAAAAAAAAAACCAAGACCGTTCCTAAACAATAAAATTCGCAACTCACCCTTTTTGACTGGTTTTTTATTATCGGCCTCATTATTGACCTCAAGGTTAGCTTTTTGCTTATCAACAGCAGGAATCTCGTTGTTCTGCTGCTGCTGTTGTTCGGATATGATAAGGTTTTCGCTGGCCGCTTTGGCGTCTTGATGTTTATTTTTATTTTTCTTCAGCTTAAACATTTTGCCTTCTTAGAAAGTTTATTAAAAAAAAATCGCTTTAAAATTTTTGTTTTAAAAAAGTTTTACAAGGAGTAAAAGTGTATTCCGCGAGTAGTCCATACACAAGCGTAGGATAAATAGCATTAAATAATTATCTAAAAATAGCGATCTACGTCACTCCTACAACTACATAAAGGCTAAATGCAATCACATGAACGTTTTAGAGCAAAAAAGAAGGTAAAACGGATCACAAATGTCAATTTATAAACGCCGCACGGCGTTCTAAATATATATTCTTGATCGGATTAAAACAACACACTCTTCGAGAACTTATTCGGGGTACAGTTTTCACGTATACGCCTTGAACACCAAAACACTATTCCCTTTTCTGATCGTTGAAAGTCCGAAACGCGAAAGAGTTTGGACCTCTTCGTTTTCGGTTGGGTTACTCACGTTGAATAATCAAAATATTTATCAACTAAACTCCATCAGATGCACGCGCAATTATAAAAACAACCGACAACAAAAGCGAATGCGAAAATTCTGATCCGCCAGACTAAGTTTAGTTTTGTATGTATGTTTCGAAGTATCGGAGCTAACTGAGACGTATCAAGCACTGAACGATGACCAAGTCGAACCGCTAAGCCGATCGCGCCAAGTCCCCGGTGTGTTCATGTTCCCCTAGCCGGCGGGGGTCCCAATATCGGAACGTATTGGAGTAGGGAGTCGGTTCAGAAGCTTGGACGAAGTTGAATTATGTTATTCGTCGGAGGTGAGTAAATCTTATAGAAACTTGGGGAAACGTGACCGTAAGCCATAAATTTTAATGCCAAATTCAATGTAAAGAAGTTACTATGTACTGTAGAACTTATTAAGCAGAAATTGATCGCTTTTCCTACTGTTAATAAGTTAATAAGTGATCTTAAGTATCACTATTTCTATCCAAATTATTATTAGATCGATTACAAAAAATATAGACAAAAAAAAAGTGCTTTCTAAGAACGGCAAGTCTTTGAAATCGCGAGAACAATTAATTTCTCTCGGATAAGGGAGTAAAACCGTTACAACTAAATCACGTACTCGAATACTGTGGCACTGGAACACTGCAACATTTCACTATACCCTCTACCACAAGCAGTAATACTGAACTCAGTTCAGTATTACTGCTGAAGATGATAGCTTAGCTATCGAAACGTCGTACAGTGTCAGTGAAGTGTTTCGTTAAAACTAAACGTATTCCGGGTTCGGACCGTGTCATGGTTAAACGAAAACTCGACGTTTCGGCCACAATCAGATCGGGCTTCCTCAGAAGAAGGCAACAGTTGGTAACTCAACAACCAAACCACGCCAGAAGCTTAATTTGAATTTAGAATGTTGGCTTAACCCAAGAGAATCAACTGATTTCACAAATATATTTTTTCTCTTGTAAATTTACTATATCCAATTGACTAAGCAGTTGTCGCTTTAAATAAAACGTATGACTTGCTTAAGTGAAGCCATTAATTTAATTTGGAATTAAATAAGTTCTTGCGTATTTTGTTGCATAGCTTGTTTAGCTTGTAACTTTTTTTTTTAATTATTATTAATTACCCACTAGTCGAAACCTGCTACCTTCGCAGAATGTAGGACATTACTACCAGCGAGGTCGATATAGCAATTCATTTCGACGTTTTCAGTGATATATATTGTGATATTGTTCCAAGTTACGAAACACAGATGTCGGATCGTTTTAACACCGTGTGATAGTTCCGTCGCGTCCATTTGCACATGTAGTTGGAATCGACGGAGGTTAACATTTTACGGGGTTGCTTCAACACAAAAATTTCCTCATTTCGTTTCGGCGAAAGGTGTCTCCGTTTCAGTGGAAGGTTTCTTCGTTTCTTTCTATCGTGATACTTTATCCTCATAAATAACACCTACCTCATTAGAAGCACAGTTTCCATCAGTGCCGAATGGATCCTTCTTCGCTGTTAGATACTTATGGCGCAGCTGTGCTCGGAAATTTTTCTTTTTAATTGCGAAGCGGGGCTGTGCTAATAACCTCTTCCTTCTAGTTTCTTCCAGATTGAGTTTTCATCCTCATCGTGTATATAAAACCGCCGTTTATTTCCTCCAAGAAATTATTATTTACTTTCAGTAATCCTTCTTCTGAGTGTAGATCCCGTGTAAATACGATGTGTAGCACGTTAAAAATACCGAGGGTTGGAACACTTCTGGGTTCGGCAAAATTCTAGCAGAGTTAACTAATGATCACGGTAATCGATACCTAGAAGCGCGAGGTGTGTTCGGTAACCTGACGCTTCGTTAATAATATAATAACAGCTAGGTAAAGATGTAAACAGCAGAAATATTCCATTAATCTTTGTAGTCAAGTTACAAAATGGTTTCCCTATGTTTGATGCAATGTAATTAATAATTTCACGAATGACCTACTTGATTCCACATTCCTTGCAAGTGACAAATTTTCTTGCTTTACTACAAGAGTTAGATGTACACTGCCGTTCAGAGAAGTTCGGTCGGTTGGTAAAAAACATGAAAAGGTTACAGAAACAAACGAAACTAAAAACAAAATGCAATTTTATTGTATGTACAGGTAAAAAAGACAAAAATAAATTAGTTATTCTGACCTAATATAACATACTGAATATTATTTTTTTCTTTTCATCGAAAAAACCTCCTTTGCTGTTAATCACCGCTCGAACTATTCTAGGCATTCGTTCGATGAGTTTTGTTAAAACGGATTGTGCAATATTAATCCATTCATGTTGCAGAATATTCCGTAAATGTTCTTGAGAAGTTGGGCATATTTTTCGGATCCTCCTGTCCAGTTCATCCCAAAACAACTCTATCGGGTTCAAATCTGGGCTTTGTGGGGACCATGTCATTAATTTCAGGGTGTGCTGTTCTTCTTGCTCCTTTAGATAGTTCTTACACGCTAACGCAGTGTGTTTTGGGTCGTTGTCATGCACGAATGTAAAGTTACGGCCTATTATGCGCAATCCTGATGGCACTGCATGATTCTGGAGTATTGCAAAATAATTTTCCTTCCCCATTACACCCTGCACTCCGCATAAATCTCCCGTCCCAGCGAAGGAGAAACATCCCCACACTAACACAGAACTACGCCCTTGCTTCACTGTAGGCGCAATGCAGTTCGGGATCACTTTTCGGTTTTAGATCTTCGGACATAAACTCGTCGATTTTGCCCAAAAACCTCAAACTTTGACTCGTCACTACAAAGCACGTGTTTCCAATCATCTAACGACCAATCTAGATGAGAACGGGCCGCCCACTGTAGCCGTTTTGCTCTGTTGCCCCGGCGTAATAAGGGTTTTCGAATGGCAATGCGTCCATGAAGGTCCGCTTGTTGAAGTCGACGTTTTACCGTACACGCCGAAACTTGTTCTTCACGGCCGCGATTGACTTCGGCTGCTATTTGGGGCGCTGTTAATTTTCTATTGCGTTTGTTTAATAATACAATTCTCAAATCTTCAGCTTTTGTTGTTTTCCTAGATGCTCCAGGACGAACACGATTTTCTATAGTTCCAGTTGTCCGATATCGCTTTATGGTGTCATTTACTGTTGAACTTCTCATATTAATTTTTTCAGCAATTTGTCGCCCCGAATATCCTTCTTCAAACAGCGTAATAATGCGTGAACGTTTTTCTACACTGGTAGGCTTGCCACGTGCCATTTTGAAGTAAATTTTCTTAAAACTTTCGCGCAAAAACGACAGATGCACACCAACACACGTTCAACAGTAAAATGAAGCAAATTTATATCTTTACGCCTGTGATAAATAAACAAGAATGATACTGCGGTATATTTCCTAAATGTATTGTTCGTTAATAATCCCCAAACGACCCGTTCCAAAAGATCGGTACTTCCGAGAAATTCTTGGAATGATAATAAAAGGGACTTTATTGTGGTTATCGAAATATTTCTACTTTACATAATAATTTATGGCTTTAATCCCTTAGAAAAGTGTGTATGCTTAATATTTTTCTAATTTTATGTATTAATAATTGTATACAGTGTGATACAATAGATTTTTATTGTATGACCGAACCTCACTGAACGGCAGTGTATGTGATCAGAGTTCTTTCGGGTGGTTATACTGTTTGTCGACGAGTGTACAATCACTTAATTCACGGATAACTTTCGAAAAGCGATTACATTAAGCGATTCGGAAGCGAGCTGTACCGTACGTTTTCAATGAAACTGAAAAGTATTGTGGAATATTAGCCACGGACGGACGGAAAAATACCCAAATCGTAGATGTTATTTGCATTTAAACGCCTAAAACCAATGTTTATTGATACCTTTACGTGCGAATTGAAAAAAGTTATTTCTTTCATAGTGATATAGTGGTTAGCACGCCTGTCCGGCAAACGCGAGATTTCAGGTTCGATTCTTCACCGGAGTTGAGATTTTTTCAAATATTTAATTATGTCGGAAATATGGATGAAATCGTGGATTTTCTTCAGGTTATCTTCACCAATGAAAGCCAATATATATTAATTTCCAGATTTTGGCTCCTACCAGATTGTAATTAGCGAAAAAATAATATTTATAAGTTGAACTTCGTTCGTTTCTCTAAAACAGTTTGAGCTAGCGACGAAAGCTAAAAAAAAAAACAAGTAAACTGCTTTTTTTTAATTTAATTTATTAATTAGATAGTTTCAACGATATACTTTCGAAAAACAAATTAATGAGTAGAAGCATACGTCAATGGTCACGATCTCTTCAATAGCGCTATACATAGGTCAATAAAAACATTGAACTTGAAATGGCAGCAATCCTTTTCTACTCCTAGTTTAGTATTCACACACATACATACGTATACAATCGCAAAAGCCATCAGACCAACAACAACAGTGGTCCCATTCATGCACGTCGTCAATTGCCGCGTAATATTTTGTAATGACAATAAATGGGATGACGATGACACTACTGCTTAGCCATTTGACACTTCTTCAATTTAGCGTGTGCTCGAAAATATGTAGCGCGACCTCTAAAAGAATATGTTGTTATTGTTTTATTTCGATGTTGTCGCCTTGAATACCGAATACTCCGCGTCGCATCGTTATTTTTTTTAGGTTGCGCGAGAATTCTCCGTTTTAATCCGACGTACGATTTCATTATATGCCCGCTAAAAGTAGATGAAACGGAAGGTTGTTCACTTTCACCCATTGCCATTCCATAAAAATTAATTATATGTGCGGATGTTATGACATACATAAGTAGAAAAAATTAAAATAAAAGCAAAAACTCGAAATGAAACGTGATTATATAAATCTCAGTTTAGGAAACAACTTTTACAAACGATCAAGAACAAACTTTCTTCCTACCTCCAAAAACAACGTGCGTATACAGGCTGATTTACTTTCGACCCTTACCGCGGGGATCCCAATTATCATTGAAGATGGGGACGACAGGTTTCAATTTGGCTGATCATTGTGTTTAGAAGAAGAAAGTTGGTAATCACTTCCGGTTTAACCGGAAGCGTTTTTTAGGCGAAAATAATTTAAACGAATAGGCCTGATGCTACAAAATTTCAGAGTTCCATTAATAATAATAACATTAAAACTGCTAACTAAAAAACTAACGAGGTTTTACGAAATACTCTGTATAATATACAGGGCTCGATGTATTTCATACACTAAGTGCTGATAATTTACTTTTTCCCTTCCTTTTATTCGTTGGGAGCTACCTAAAAGGTGTTTCCACCGAGAACATTGACCTTTTCCGTGTTATAAAACATGGGTGTCTCCCCATTACGGTGAAAATGATGTCTCCTAAAATATCTTCGTTATGCGCATGAATATAAATGATGGTTCTAGATAGTCTGGTAAAGAATTATGGTTATAGCTTTTTAGGGTGATAAATTAAAGTGCCCTTTTTTAATTTAATAGGCTAATGGATAAAAAAAATATGTTTTATGGGTTAATTACAAATGCAAATTTGTATCATGAAGTGATGCTTTTCAAGTGTACAGGGTGTTAAGTTTCCGCAACAAATTATACAGAAACACATGCCTGCCGTTAGGGAATAGTACCAGGTTTATGTTGCTGCTTTCTAAACGACAGGCATGTGTTTCTTGACGCTAGAGTTGTTGTTGGAATGTTGTGAAGCAACAGCGATACAAGGTAGAGTTAAAATACTCTCGGAACCACGCTAGTGACGTCGGGTACACAGAAACATGTCCCTTTGTGAAATATTTTTTCTCTCCTTGCATTGCGTTTGCCGTAAATGAATCCATCAATACCACGAGGAAGCTAATTTAGCATTATTTTTTTGGTTAGTTTTTTTATCCACGTTCCACCTTAAGAAATTGATCCGGGAAGTTTGGTCATAAACAATAGTTAGCAAAATTGTTAAATTTTTTAAACAAGTTTCAATACATTACAATGTTTACTGCTGAAGACACGCAAATTCTAACCAATTTTCCGATGTTCTTTCAAACATCTTTATCGTGCCATATTTATTGATTCGTGACTGTTTCCTGCCAGGAAGATTTTTCCGCTGATTTGGGATACTAATTTACCAATTAGAGATTACGAAAAACTACTTTAGATAAGATTTTTTTGCTGTCAAATAAAAAATGTTATATATTGTTTAATCTAGATTAGCCTAAAGTACAAGGTGATTCACTAACATGACGCAAATGTTCATCTTTAATTGATTACTCCTTTTGGTAGTGGAAAACTTGGTCGATACTACGTTCCACAATAACTATTTGAGGCTTTTAATAAAGGCTTTCTATAAACTTAATGAAGTTCATGGCAAAACCAACGCATACTAAAATATCAGAAAAGGTTAAACAACAACTTTAAATCTACAGTTAGATAGAAATGTACATAAAATAATGTCGTTAACGAAACATGCTTATTCCAGGCTAATAGCATGCCAAATCATATCAAGGAAGCGTTTAATTCTCGAAGCAAAAACAGATCATCGATAATTTCCTTATCCACTTTTAAAGCAAGCAAAGCAACTTTTTTATTTGGCTAAAGTCTTACCGAGTTGCGTAGGAAGTTGTAAATTAGAAAACAGATTATTGGCGAGTAAAGAAAACAGTTTTACCTACTTTGCGAGAGTCTATTAAGCCTATTATATCAAATCCCAAAGACTTCTGGGATCAATATGAATGGAATGTTAAGTGCGAAATAGTTCAAAGTACTTGAGTTGGGCGGATTTATTTCGACAAAGAAGCTATTCGAGCACTTTACGTTTCTCCAAACGAACAGCAAAAGTTTCACTCCGTAATACCACGTGTTCATCGAACTATACGCATCAATAAAATTAGATGGTATTTGTGTATTTGTACAGGTGACTGTATAGATTCTATGTAACTTGTTTCACCTACTTTAATTGAAGATCGGTTAAGAGAGGTTTCGTTTTGAAGTTAACAAACGTGGTTTGACGCCTATTCTTAGTTTTAAGAACCTCTTCCTTCTTATCGAATAGCCGCCATTTGATAACGACAAAAACATTACAATTTTATAAATGATACGCGCGTTTACAAAGATCCCGTTAGCCAAAACAGCATCGTTAATTTGTTATGTAGGTCTTATCAAATATTCTATCTTCTTTGGACAAAATTATTTCTAAAACTGTTAACCTCGTAAAAAGCAATATTTAGAAAGTACAAGGGAAGGTTTTCATATTCCTAAACCAGCAGCCTTGAATCTCCATATAATTTTCATTTGTTCCATCCAGCAGGAAATTGCTGAATTATTAATTTTGCAATTGGCGAAAACCTTTTTAACATCCAGGAATTGCCTTTTTAATAAAAGGAAAGAATTATTTCATAGTAAAAGATGCAAAATTAAATGAGAAGTAATTAACATGTTTGTTAGAAGCTTAAGAATGGGGTACCTTAGAATAAAAAAAGTATTCGGGTACAAGCGTGCAATTAGGAGTAGGAGTGCAGACATTTATCAAAGGTTTATTTGTTGTTACGTCCGATAATGAATAAATTAACATTCTTTTTTTTATGTAAACAGAATCAGAGACCAAATTATGTCATTCGAAAAAAATATAGAATATCGAATCAATAGCTGCTATTCACCGGCGGTACTCTGGAATTAATTTACCAAAGATCAAATTACATGGAAGAGTCCTCTTAATAAAGAACACATACTCTCGAGTGGAGATATCCAATTTCGCTAAACATTGGCACTCTAAAAAAACAATTTCAGCAGAACGTGGACCGCTGGAAGACAACCTTGACGGATTTTAGCCCATAAATTGCGAACGTACAGGAATTTCCGACTATCTTACTTGCTTAAGCAAAAATAACTCGGATTCGACAAATCCAATAGTTTCATTTCATTCGTTTTGGACACGCGTATATAAATACGTACGTGTGGAGATTTAGCCATGATCCATGATCGGGGAGGAATATATTGTGCAACAATTAACACGGCCGCGCAGTGGCGTGTAGGAATTCAGAAAAATCGCCTCCAATAACCTAAAAACACCATTCGCAGTACACCTGTCTATTATTAGAAAGGTATGCGCGCGTACCTAAAAACGCATTGTCTCACGCGTTTCTAATACAGCCACTAACTTGAAAATAACCACTACGAATTCATGATCGTAGATCTATACAATGGGAAATGAATGCAATTACATCGTCAATTGAAAATTAAATTAATTCTTGATATGTGCGACGAAAATTTGCTCTGGTTTGCCGACTTTGTCGTTTTCATTTTATCAATTCATTGCTAATCCTTCCGTATCATTTTTCTCATTGAGACGAATATAGGAATTGGTTGAAATGTGGAATAAAATTTTTTTTTGTGTTGATAACAATACGAATGCATTCAAGCAAAATTTGAATCGCTCCTTTTAGCTGTATCCAAATCCAGATTTTAGTTTTTCTTTTTTTAGATCTAGGATCTTGGCTGTTCTCTAATTTTTTTTTGTACGTTAATGAAATAATTGCACTAGATTTACTCAAACCAACAGCCAGAATTACTTTCCTTGGAACAGGAAAGATCGACTGGTTTGGCCCAACACCAAGCCGCAAAAAAGAAGTTTACTAGCATAGTGAAGGCCATATTTTGAAGGGCAAATTATACTTTACTGATTGTATTTTGTTTCCTCTACATGCTTTAATATACAGGTGTCCCACCGGAAACTGCATTGATCGATATATGAAAGCGTATACAAAATTGAAAAATTCTGAAAACTTAAGAGTACACTAAAGCCGGCATGTGCAATTGAACCAACATATTTTTTATAATCTCACGCTTCGGTTATACCGGAAACAGCTTTATTTAAGGACGTTCTTGGACTATTCTCGTAACCGAAAATGTTATTCGTGAAGACATGCTGGGATGAGGAGTTTGAAAATACCTTTGATTTTCTATGATTTTTGTGCTTCAAGAACTCTTGTTCTGAAAAAAAGTTTCATCAAAATCCATAATTTTGTATGTTATTGTCTATTCTTACAATTAACTAAATTCACAATTAAATAAAAATTCTTTTGACATCCTTTGATTATAAAAAAATCTGAAGTTTTCAACTCAGTGTGGCGCCACTCTTAACATTTTCAGTTGCAAAAATACGGAAATGCTACAAGAACGACCTTAAGTTTTCTATGCAAAATAGTTCAATTTTGAAAACTGAACCTTCCAATTGAAAAATAAAATGATATTCAAGGAATATCCCATAACCCGATATTCGAACAATTTTTACAAATAGGGGAACTTTGACTGAATAACCGTTGGGAATTCTGGAACGTGTAGATCGCAATGGACAAACCATGACTCATTCTCTCTGTTACTGTTCTTTAAAAGAAATAATAACAATAGCCAAAGACCATTATTCCGCGAATAATATTGATATAATAACAAACTAAATTAATTTTGTTAAGGAAGATACAGGATGTTAAATGTTGCAGATAGAAACGATAATTTGGGTACTTTGGATATTTCCTTCTTTTAACATCTAAATTGTAGCTGAAATTGTAGAATTTCTTTACGGGGAACATTTGACGCTAAGGCCTTTCGTTACTAATCTCTCAGTTCAAAGATGAAAGAAAATTAACACCTAGAATAAATAGAACTTTCTAAACCATCAAATATTAAGATTAACACTCAAAAGCGGACGGGTTAAGTCTAAGTATTACCATCCAACATTCTCTCCAAATCAAGACCAAGATACACCTAAAAATAATTCTGTATACATTGTCTACCATAAATGGATCGCGTGTATATTATCTGCCATATCTTTCTATCTACCAATAATGTGACGAGATCATGAACATCGTAAGCTATATACGCCGGCCTTTTCACTTTCGTTAACAATCGAAGACCTCGACGGGATTTGATTTTAACACTGCACTTTCTATACAGACACGGAGGTTGGCAACTGGTTTCCCGGTTGAAAGACCTCGACGAGTTGCTTCCATTCTTGCATCGTACACGAAGAACGCCGCTTTCGTGTGGGCTGTAATTTGCCGGCCATCTAAGAGAGGGCCATCATTAACCGGCCGAAATTAATAACGTAATGGGGAAATATTTCGTCATACGGAAGCGGCCTAACGTATTACTTAAACCGTACAAGAAAGGAATAATCTGCGGCACAACCGTAGCAGTTGTTAAATGATATATTGAAGGTATAATTATAGATGGGAGTAAAATGAGCTCAATATACGATACTGTAAATGTTTAATTTATAGCTCGATTAATTCGGTACTTCATAATTTTGAAGCCATGTCTTGGCAATATGAAAAAAAAAATAACTTTATCTTGAAGCATAAACTCGTTGGAGGCTTTCGCTAGATTGTTACAGAAAATGATCTGGATGCTTAAACAAGAAACAGTAGATTGACTTAAAGTATTCTATTGTTTTTCAAAGTATTCTCCACAAAGATTGATACACTTTCTTTCGTTCAGATCAACCGTTAAAGCAGTTATGCCAGTCATGAGTTAAAACAGCGAAAACTGTCACTTTAAGGGCACCGATTGTTGATTCTAAGGAATGTAAATAAATTATTAAAGGAACTTGCATTATCGTCTTTCTATCTTCTAAAGGAATTGTAGCAAGATGACTCGAAATTGAGACAAAAAGCAGTAGTTTATTGGTTGGATGAACGAACAATAACACTACCTTCAATCTAACTACCGCTTATCTTCCCTCTATCCACAAGGTAACGGATAGAATCGGTAACATTTTGAAAAAACAAAACATCAAAACCATCTTCAAACCCCTCTCAAAGGATTCAGAAATTCTTCCGTCCCCAAAGAAAAATTTCCTCCCTTAGCGGGTAAAGGTATTTATAGAATCCCTTGCTCGTGTGGTTTGGTGTATATCGGCGAAACAGGACTTGTCTGAAATAGTACGAACGTTGGCCTCCCCTCGAATTCAGCTATCGCTGAACATTGTCCAGTACATATTAATCAGTACGACTTCATTACTTTGTAATTCTTCCCGGAAATTAGAGAATCCATAGAGATCCTTAAACATCCTAAGAATGCCAGCAGAGATACAGGTTGCCCCCTCGCAGATCATCATTTGTAACAGTGACCAGTGACAGGCCCCGCCCAACGCCGATGTAAAACCGTGCTGCTCCCCTTGTAAACCAGCAGCTGATTTTCGCTTCTGGTATGGTTCACATGCTGAGTTACAGTGATCAACTTCCTCCCGTTCAGTTAGCTTCGTTTCTGGCGTAGTTTACACGTTGAGTTACCTAATTGTGGCCTACCACCTTTCCCTCTTTGGAAAATTAAAGAGTCCATAGAGATCCTTAAAGAATGTCAATAGAGCCCCTCGCAGCCATATGGAAACCCATCAACTGTAACGGCCAATCCTCGACTGTGTGAGAGAGAGTGACCGCGACACCCAACCAATCAGCGAACAGGACAGGGGTCCATCGCTGATATAAAATCGTGAATATCCCCTCGTATCGCTGCATCTGGAGTCCCACAGAGATCGGCGCTAGGCCCAGTCCTGTTCACGATCTACGTCGTGGACATTCCAAAACCGGAAAATCAACGAATGCTGAACGCCATCTACGCAGATGACCAGGGACTCACGATCAACCCTAGGAAGACGCAAGCGATTGCATGTTCGCCTGGAAACAACACGATCCGCTTCCCAAGATCAAAGTCAGAGCGACGGAGATCAATTGGAACAGAAAGATCGAGTATCTCGGAATGATCCTAGACGAAAGGCTGAATTTCGCGGAGCATCTCAGAAGAGTTCGAAACAGGGCACTAGGTGCAGCCAAACAGTTGTATCCCATCCTCACAAATTTCCACCTCAACCCTAAAACGGGCGTCATGCTGTACAAGACACACATACGCCCGATCCTTACCTACGCCAGTCCCGTCTGGGTCACGGCGGCACCCACCCACGTTACCTCCCTTGCGACTGTACAGAATCGCTGCTTGCGATTAGTACTACACGTACCCCAAGGCACCTCGCTGGCAACACTGACACACCTGAGCGGCTGCAGGAATTCCTGGCACGGCTCAACAAAAACTTCTTCGAGAAGACGCTAACTAGCGAGAATCCCGCTATGAAGAACGCCACCATCCGGACAACAAGACCACCTACGATCACATGAATAGGCTGGCATAGGTATCACCATAGCGTGTACCTTATATTTTTCTGTTTTAGTAACCGAGGAGGGAGTCCAGGAAGAAGACTCCGAGAACCAAACACCGAGGACCGAGGACCCCAGGAAGATCATCAACCTGATGGAACTGGAGGAAGCAGGACAAGGCTCCAGAAAACCCAGGACACGTATCGCTGCAGTTGATTTTCGGCTTTGACATGGTTTACATGTTTGAGTTACTATGATTAATTGTTTCTGGCTCAGTTAGTTTTGCATATGGCGTTACCTACCATCTTTCCCTTTCCTGAGGAGGCCCTATATGATATGGCGAAACCATAAAATACAAAGTTTGAAGTTTTTAATTATCACGTTTTATTGTTTGCAATAATTTCTAGGCACCAACGTCTTATCCTTATCACTTTTAAACGTAAACAATAAAAACGTGGAATAATTGCATGTTAAAATAACGTAAACGCAGAACGTATAAATTTATTCGAAAGTATCCTTAAAAAAAAACCGTTTTTAACGTAATTCAATTAGAAAAAAAAAAACGGACAAACTTGCCAATACGTATTAACGCTAACAGGTAAAAAATACGACGAAGTTACGTAATACGGCATATCAATTTCGCGATAAGATGCTTTCAATGTAAGCCATCGTTAACGATTATATTTACTTTATTCTTACAAGGAGAAGAACAAACACGATAATAAGTATTCAAATGATGTCACATAAAATACGATGATAAGGCAGCTAAAAAAAATAAAGCTATATTTAGGTTATATCAATACCTACGACGATTAAAGTTAGAATTTGAATATTGACGCCTCACGATGTTGAGAATCTCATTGAAATTACTACAAAAAAGTAGAGGAGGACGTGGATATTAGTATATACAAGGTGTTCTTTTTCTAGAGCATGAAATCGGTAGATATCGACCATGTGATATGTGCAGAACAATTCATTTATTATCTGATATATTTTTTTTTAAAGGCGAGTATATGGTAACGATAACATTGTTGTATTATATTACTTTAATAATTATTTTAATGATATATGTATAATATACGAAGTACATTTGTTTAATTTGTGACATTAAATATTTAATATTTTCGTGAAATTTATTACATAAGTAACACGTATTTCCTAAGCAAGATTGCATATACCTACCACGAAAAGTGCGGAATGAACTTGTTATTTCTAATATCAGCAAATTCAACCCTCGTATAAGGTTACCCTAGAAACACGATATTGATTTTGAAAACCACAAAGTAGATTGACCTTTGACGATGAAATAAAACTACGGCACGATCAAATTCCTTTAAAAAATTCAAGCGTAATCTCGCCGTCGTGTTCTGTTTTTGTTTATAAATACTTTCCTACAAGCTTATACAAAGAAAATCGCTCCGATTTCCATGCATCGTCTCACATTCGAGACGAAATTCTCCTTCTTTTTGGGGTTCTTATTGATAACTTAACAAAACTAGCACGTTTCTGCGAGAAAATCACGTGCACGTAAATTACAAACACGTAAAAACGCCAAGTAGGCGTTAAAACAAGCGAAAAAGCCGGCAAAACTTACCCATTTTGAATGGAACGGTGACGCTATACACTCCTCATAACACGGCACTGAACTAGTGGTGCATAATCGCGATTCGCAATTAGCAGAATTGCAAAATACGTTCGCGATTAGCGCTTTAAATTGGTCAAAATTGCCGTTCGCGTCAAAAAAAAAATATATAAGGGGCAAAATGGGCGAGCCCAAATATGTATAGTAGGTATGTTGCTCGTCACGCCGCAGGGGCAGCACTGCACCAACAACAAATCGGAACGTATAGAATTGAATTGCTACAGTGGTGGTTCGTGAATATAGGCCGTTATGTCGAGCTAGACCGCTTCAGCGCCTCGCAGGAGCTTATCGA
>LR736886.1:3769810-3812181 GCA_902654985.2 Oryctes borbonicus
GTTTCCTTTTTTTGCTTTTTGCTTTAGAAGTTTTAGAATTAGAGACAAAGAGAAGACAATGTTTACATGTATCTGTGACTTTCTTCCATATCGAGATATAGGCTAAGCATATAAAATGTGTTTTAGTTTTTTAATGATGATGTACGATAGAAGAAAGGGAATTAACAAATGATGAGAGGCAGGATATAGTGGCTTGAATAAATTATAATATTACAATTGGTAAGAGTAACAAAAATAACATCCCATTACTATTTATAACAATATATTCACGAAGTTTATCTACAGCTGTCCCAAAATATGATATACTTGAAAATCTTCCGCATCCTTGCATCTACAATAAGTGTACATCGTTTTTTAGACGAAAATAATACGTTATAGAAATCTGCAACAACTCCAATTTAAATCGAGTAAATTAAACATAGACCAGTGACAAATTCAGAAAAACAACTCTTTTTAATCGAATCACCCACTTCCTTTCCTTATCCTTTGCTAATCCTATAGCAAGGTAAAGAGTTAAAATGAGATGTGATTCTCTTAAAATATGAATTAATACATTACCAAATTAATATACTTAAACTAAATTAAAATTAACGCAATATACGGTCTGCCAATCAAATCGAATTGAATAGCTACATATGCCTCATATGGTAGGTGATACCATCTAACGTTCCCGCCACAATATTAATTATCAAATCATTTTTGGTTGACAACCGGTACATTCGAAAATATTTACGGCTCTTGATCTTTTTGGATAAAATTCGAAACACCCGGTATTATTAACGCGTTTAAAACTAGTTTTACCTTCTTTTTATTTGATATAATAAAAACTGATTTGCGGGATTCTTGACGCGTCACCGGAAGTTTACGCGAGCGTGAAGGGCGAACATTCAGGCGGAAAAGAGAAAAAAAATCATAAACGTAAAAAACCGTGGGCAAGGTAAGACTGATGCCGACGCCGTGCGTGATCTTTCCTCTTACCCGTTGTTTAAGTGGTACGGTCGGCCTCGAAGCCGCGAGAATCCTAACAACGATTTATTTGTTTGGAAACGTAACGCTTTGATGATTCGCGACCGCCAATACGAGATGAGGCGAGGATAGTATTCACTACTCTCCCTCAAGGAAATGGTGGTGTAACGTGTGACTTGAGTAGGGTGAGGATTAAAAAACGTGTTTGATTCCCGACCATACTTTGGTAGTTTGGATAACCATCTCGTAGTTAAAAAGTTCAATTACGTGTGGTGCGATATCGAGCCAAGTCCGCTAAATGAGGATTTATAAATGTTTATTTATCGGTTGATCTTCTGGGTTATTTAAACGTATTTACAATACCGAGCGTTAAACCAAAGTACTAAAATATACAGGCTCAGTATGTGCCTACTTCTAATATCAAGTTGGTAGTGTGAAGAAATTTTCCTTGAAAATCAGATTTTCTTTCAAAATACGTAACCTATTTCCGCAAGTATATATTTGATTATCTGTTTCCATTTTTTTCATCGGGACAAAATTATTAAGGTAATTAAGGGCATATAACCCTAGATAGGCCCTAACTTTATTTAAAAAATTACAGTAAACTTTCAAAATTAGGAAAAAATCCTTTTTGGATTCCCTTTTTAAAATTTTGATCTACTGTCCAAGTCACTCCCGCAATGGTTAGAGTAGAGAATTTTACAGAATTTAGTTATATGTCGAAGAACATCCATTCTAACAAAGCTTAATACCCAACAAAAAAAAACTAATATACTTGTTACCCCCGTATAATGGCATATACGGATCACTACGGTCTACAGATTTCTAAAAAAAAAAAAAATTATTTCAGTCTAAAAAAAAAATACGAAGAATTAAACAGGAACTACAACAATAAAAATATCTGCATATCCATGTCCCAAAGTATTAAGTAGATGATCTTCTGCAAGTCTTAGAAGCAGATAAGATAGCAGCAATAATGTTATTACACATTAATAATAAATAATTCATGGTAATATTTCAAAGAGAATTAATAGCTTACAATTAATTATCCTCATAAAAAAATAAAACAAGTAATTTGAACAATTAATCTCACTTTAATAATCTCCATGGTACTATATAGCTGGTACTGACATAAAAATTATACACCAAGCAAGTAAAATTATCTAAACGAAATTTGTATTGTATATATTTTTGGTTGTTAATTTAAAATTGTAATATTTATTATGTAAATTTTCCAACAACAATCACGATATAAGTAAAAAGGAAAACCCCAAAATAATCCCTGTTGCCACAAAGAACTAGCAAAAAGTGTTTTAAATTAAGAGCAGTTATTCACCAAAACGATGCGATGCGACTCTAGTCGCATTTATTATGTTTATTACATGATCAAATCAATCGGTACGAATCGATTTAATGGACAACAGACCTAACACAGCCCTAATAAATGAAAATATGAGCTTTAATCTAATTAGTACATTTCAGAAAATGATTTTGGCCGAATTTTGGCAAAATCAGAAAAAAAAAGTTAATTTAATTAATTGCTGATAACCAATAAACGTACACCTTTATCACTGATGAGGGTATTTAGTTGAAGATCCAATTTATTTATTTTATTTCATATCAAACGTGCATAATGGAAGCAATATAAAGGCATAGCATTCTTATTTTTAAATAAGTAATAAACAACAAAAAGCTAATTAATAAAAACTACACCAATTAACGAATACACAGTGTATCCCTAAAGGTGTGTATGCAAATGGTTGTTCAAGATATAATTTTCCATTATTCACTGTTGTTCTTGGCTTGTTGGGTCGTTCGTATTATTAATACTTTTGTTGATCCACTGAGCTTTAGATGCGCACCAAATCCTAAGTCTAAGATAAAGTAAGAAGCGAGTTTTATGTGGGCCATACATTTCTTTCACAGATGTCAGAATAAAAATTTTATATACCGAGGATTTTTGAATGGCACGCAGGTACAGCAGGTTGTGTCACGTCAGTATTAAATTTCGTTAAATTACAAAATTATTTAGTAAGCTGTAATTTCGACAGCCTCCCTTGCGCCAGCAACTTTTCGATTGAGAAAAATGGGGTTAAATGGGGGAAATATTTTAGCTGAGTTAAACTTGTCATAGCGCTTTGCACAGACTTCTTAAAGCTTTAGCTACTTCCATAAAAATATAATTTTGTTCAAAACTCCCTTCCATGCAAATTAAATGGCGAATATATTTTCAGGTAATTTCCATATTGCTATTAAAATATTTTTAAAACATTCATTTAATTATATATATATATATCAATAAAAATTAAAAATAAACATTCTGTTACAACTTTTTAAAAATAATCTTTTGCAATCGCTAGCTTCAATACTGCTACAAAGCTATCAAAATCAAATGAGTCATTTAAAACTATGCATATACAACAGATTAACATTCTGAGAAAACAAATCATCAACATATGCTTTTTCTAATATTATCATTTTAATGGAACATGTATATTTATTTCAATTAACCACTTTTACGTGAATAATACAGCTCGAAAACAACGACTACGTTAAATGTGCAAATGTGATCCACCGAAAATGAAATCTATTATAATGAAACCACTCATCCAATGAAACCATTATTTATTTATTTATATTTTTAAAATAAATTTGAAAACTTACTCTGGAACATTAAGCTCTAGCATAACTCTAAGTAAACTGCGATAAGCCATTTCATTTTCGAATAAACACGCTGTATATTAAAGATTATGCATAACAATATTAGGCTTATAGATATCCACGTAAAAGTGACCAATTCTATTTATATTTTCAGCACGGAAAAACCAATAATAATAATAATAATGAATTACTACAACGGAAGAGAAATGAATAACAATCTTTATGTAGTTTTTTTTAATTTTATTTTGTACTTTAATCATCTAATAGTAGCTAAAAATAAAGCATACCCATCATCATCGTGATAGAAAAAACAAAAAAAAGTGATATAACGTACTATACACAAAGAGAACTAATCGCGTCCATCAAAGGCAAGTTTCAATATTCTACGATCATCAGCGGAAAAACTAATGATAATCATAAGACGAAAAAGGAGGAAAAAAAAGAGAGTAGGAAAAGCACGTATGATACAACAGAATCTCATAAAATAAAGGTAGCGTTATTCCATGTTATCTATTCGAAAAAATATATTCCATCTTACGCTGCCTTGCAGTACTATTTTTTTTTTGTATTTTTTTTTCTAGATTTATGGTATATCTCGGTTTTTTTACTCCTGTATTTGTTTTTTCTTTTGTTCAAGACCACCATTATGAAAATTAAGTATATTATATTCACGTATGCATGTATATTGAAATATTATTTTAGGTACTAGTGAAAATTTCCTTTTTTTTTTGTTTTGCGGTACTACGTTTTTCACCGTGCGTTCAGTAGCACGCTGTTTAGTTTGCGTTATTCGTCGTCCGTGTCGCCGTCACTGGAGTAATCCTGAATTGGGATGGGTCGTACAAATGGAGCAGATGACATTTGCCTAGAAAGAAAGTCATCGTATTGGTAAATAGAAAACATTAAAATAAACGAGAATTTTGTCTTAAAATTAGCTTCAATTGAAGTTATCCAAGTGATTATTCTAAACGATCCTTGAGTTAGTAAGGTTGACCTCAGCTTAATGGGCTTATTGTACACAGTTGAAAAAGTTGAAGTTCCCAAATAATCCTGTCGTGGACTTGGAATTTAAAGCTCTACTTCACATTCTAATTTTCAAACTTAGAACAAAGATAAATTACTTACATTAACCGCCGATAGTGGTTCAACCATTCCTCAACCATTTGAGCAACTAGTAAAGGCCTTTTGTGCAAAAATTGTTGAGCGACCAGTATCCCACCTTCAGTTTCGCAGACGTCCAGCCACTGTCGCAGTATGGTTTCCTCTCTTCCCAGCTACAAACAAGAATGAAATTACCATTAATCCCCGTAGAGGCCGCCACCAAACCGATAGTACCTCGGCTTCCGTTAAGAAATGTATCGGCAACAGCTTCCTGTCCCTATCCATCAACGGTAGAAACGTACTGTGCAGTTGATCAGGACCGATGTTAGCGTGTTGGGCAGGCAATCGAGTATCTAAGCTAGTGCATGGTTCCAAGGGAACGAGTGCCGAAAAATGACCTCTAGTGTAACCTAAAGCGATTGGTGTTCGAATACAAAAACTCTGCTCCCACAACAATGGCAAATATACACCTAAACAATCAATACTTTTTATTATCACGAATTACACGTGTATTTGAAGCGGTACCTTCAAAACGAGCATAGCCTAAAGCTTCGCCTCTAAAACTTTTTACATATTTAACGCCGTAAACGATGATCGGCCGACGCAAGATGTGGGCAAGCGCGAATACATGCAGCTGTTCTAAACTAGTACCAGGTTGACTCGCCAGAGACAATAAACTGGTCCAATCCTCTTCCCACTGTCCTTCTTCTAAGGAGTATTGGAGGAAGGACGCTTGACTTGCTTCGTATTCTTTCCATCTTGGATAAAACCTGGACGTAGCAAAAATAATTTTAAAAGTCTACAAGATTTGACGTGTGGAAACATTTAGTTATGTTTGGTATTTGCGACACGTTTTATTATTTGAATGTCGGTGAATTTAATGTAAAGCGACTTTCATATAGTGTTTATTAAAGCGATATTTATTTCTGAGAAAGGCCTATTTCTACTTACAGGATGCGAAGAAAAAATATAACTTACATATGCCCTCCTTGACTTAAGCTTTCAGCTAAAGCTCTCCTTAAGGCGTTATCTCTATCAAAAACGCCCCATGTTGCTTGCATAACAGAGTCTAAAAGGCAATCGCCTGCAGATCTATTCCATAGGGCGTAGAGACGTGAACCTAATCTTACAGTTAATTCTAATGACCAATTTATTACAGCAGGATCACTTTCTAGCTGCTCCTGGGCATCTTTATCCAACAGCTCAGTAAATAACTGTTCTTGTATTGTTGTTGGTAACAATTCTATGTCTAAAAGGGTGACAAAAGGAAGTTGACAAGAATTCAACAAAAAAAATTGCGCTTATCATTACTGACCTGCAGGTAAAGCAAAGGTAGGTAATTCGGTAACAAAATTACAAGCAAAATGACCTTTTCTTTGACGAATAGTTGCAGCGAAATGCCTCCTAATATCTGCGGCTAAATCTGGTGCTACAT
Organism: Oryctes borbonicus; assembly: GCA_902654985.2. Classification (NCBI taxonomy): domain Eukaryota; kingdom Metazoa; phylum Arthropoda; class Insecta; order Coleoptera; family Scarabaeidae; genus Oryctes; species Oryctes borbonicus. Next base: position 3,775,974 of record LR736886.1, read on the forward strand.
AACTGGGGACACGTTTCACGCCAGAACCAGATCCTTCAATCTGAGATAACAGCATAGCAAGCATATCTTCTCTTTGAAATCTGAAAAAAAAACGATATCCGATATCTACAGAATTTAATATTTTATATCTTTGTATTAACTATAAAAATTACATTTCTGAAAAATACAATAGATAGGTTGGTAGAAACTTTAACGAAAGTTACCACAAACATGTTGCAGATTCTAAAAGTCGAATAAAAAATAGGGTATTCAATAAAAAAATAGCTAAGTAAATTACCTAAATTAAAAATAAAAAAAAACGAAGATCGGAAATAAGAATTTGAATTGTACAGAGGAGTTTCATGTATTAATACTACCGACGCTCAGGGAGAGCAATTTTTTCGTAATGTTAGCTTTCATAATAAATTAGATGCTATTTTTAAAGCTATCATACACAAAAAAACGAAAATCGGGTCGATTCTATATTAAACTTTCTTTGTTTACAGGTTTTTTTTTTTTTTGTAATGTGGGAATTCCACGTTTTTCTGAAAAAATATCTATTATTTAATTTATCAACTTGTGCCTTAAGATAACAGATATAAATGGATTAAGATAAAATAGGTTACTCTTTGATTGTATGCTAATTTTGTAATCTAATTGACGCTTTACTTAATTTTTAATTGTCATTGAATTATGAATTAAAAAAAAAAAACCCGATAAACGACCTTCACTAAGTCTAATATTCAACGTACCTTATAGCTAAATGTACTAAGGTATGTCCTACATCAAAGGCAGATGATCTATTCAATATAGTTACTTCAGAAGCGGTAAGAGTCCTCGCAGGATCTCCTCCGGAAGAGAGATAAGCCTCGACTGGATTGAGATCCCCCTCGATAATACCTATGCAAGCGTTCAACCAATTCCAATCGGCTTTCCTCCGTAGATGTCGCATCTTACGCTCATATTCACAGTTATTTGGACTTTGTGAGACGGAAGAGTCGTGAATATTTGGACTACCTCTAAACCTATCATCTTCATTGGCGCTCACATCGGTATCCTTCTCTGGGGAGGACATGATGAGACTAGATGCTTGCGATCTAAGCGTGTTGTTAGGAACGGTTCCGCACATCGCACACTTCGTAGATTTTGGCCAATTCTCATAAGTACACAACGGACAATTCCATTTGGCTAGGGTGGTTCTCCGGCTATTCTCGATGTTCGTTATGCTAGCGGGGGGACTGCTATTTCGAGACCTCGATAAACTCTGCGCGATATCTGAATGTTGAGATATCCGCAGCGGTTGGATGTGTTCGTGGATGTTGTTTACAGAAATAGGTGCCGTTGATCCACATTGCATGCACAAACTTTCTTTCGATGAATTTACGTAGGAGCAAACTTCGCATGTCCATCTGTTCCTACCAACTTTATTCTCGCACGGCCCAGAAGCAGAACCGATTATATTCGTATTGGAGATTTTCTCATCGTTTAGCTTGTATATGTTCTCACTCGCGTACGGTTTAGGACCTCTGCACATGGTGCATTTTATAGACGATGGGTAATTTGCGTATGTACAATATTCACAAATCCATTTCTGTTCTGTCGCTGAGTCGCTCATCTTCTTTAGAATTATAAAGGTATCTATACTATATACACCTGAGATACACTATTCTAAATCAGGTATAAGGTATATAATACTTTTGATTGTTTATCGTATTGTATTTGTCATGAATTTATCATGATTGTAATGTTGATGTTTGATTTAAACACACTGCTGTGTTAAAATTCTCTGTTGGGCTTCGGTTTCATATCTAAAATAGAAAAAAGCATCACATTAATCCGTCCCTCTGCCAGTAAGAATCTATTTTAATTATTTCATTGGCAATGATATATTACCTGGCAAGGTAACACTATTAGGACATTATACTTTTGTAATAGCAGTGACATGGAAATTAAAATTCTTTTCCATGTTCTAACTTTTGCGAAAATGCAACGAACGGACAAAGACCGAATGAAATTACAACGCACACTGCAGGAATACTATAGTGTTTGTGTAAATTATAAATGTAAACAAATATGGGACATTTTAATGAACTTCTGTCTCACCTTTATTAATAAACTGGGAGATAACGTTATTGTTGAAAAGGCACAATGAATAATGTTGTACGATTTTCGAAAAACAAATAATTTAGATACCATTGATACTTAAATCAATATTTTTTATGTCAACACAAATTCTATTTTCGTTAACGTCAAAAAATGTGATATTTTGACAAAAATTGTCACTAGCTTCGTTCGTGAAAAGGTATGGCCGATAATACAGACACCTGACGTACTAACAGGTACTCTTTTTTTTTTTAATTAATTAATTAATTAACGCTAAAGTGTTAAAATGCAGATATTATTTCCAATATTACCTTTAAAAAATTTTACACATTAAAATGGAAATAAGAATTCCAAATTTAGCATTTCTTCTCACTTTATAATTGACTATTTAATTGTATAACAAATTTTCTGCAACGTTATTATTGAACTACTTTGGAACTTTACACCGCCCTTTGATCTAATTAAAAAAAAAATATGTTGCAATAAAAACAATATGCGGGAGTATATAATTTCAAAAAGGCGTAGCGTATGATGTAAAATAAATACTTCCCATTAGAAAACTATTGTAACATGGGCGTAGCGAGAGGGGGAACAAGGAAGGACCTTGGCCCCCCCTAAATCTCTGAAATAATTTCTAAGCCTGCAGAAACGAGTACATTTTCCATGCGCCTCACGAAATTAGGAGAGACTAGATATCCCCGCGACATGCACTCCCAGCGCACGCTAACCACAGTGGGCGAACGGGAAAAGGCGCAGAAGCGGTATAACCGGCTAAATAGCATTAGTAGGTGCTAGAGCTAATGCTCCATTAATATCCGGCCCAAGCTAACTCTGCTTCCCGATTAGATGTGATACCCCCACGACATGCACTCCCAGCGCACGCTAACCACAGTGCGCGAACGGGAAAGGGCGGAGAAGCGGTATAACCGGCTAAATAGCATTAGTGGATGCTAGAGGTAACGCTCCATCAGCATCCGGCCCAAGCTAACCCTCCTTTTGTCGATACTCGGGGGAAACCCGAAATACGAACCCATTTGTCTCATGAGATTGCCTACTGGTTTCCCCCGAGTCGACAAAACACGAGTCTGTCTAGTCTAGTGCTAATTTCATGAAGCACACGGAAAGTGAAGGAGATGTTTCGAACAATCATTAGATCTGATGGACTGTTTGCGCTCATGGTGTTTCGGGTTACAGGCGACTACATAAGTTGTGCTTACGAGACGTACTATAACTCCATTTGGAGTTATAGTATATATAATACTTTCTAAATCGATATCGGTGTGTTTGTTACTCAAAAATATCAAATTTGCACATGACTAATCTACAAGCACGCCTACAGGGAAGTGGGAGTTGTTAAGTTCGAATCCTACCAGAGTTGAAGGAACTCAATTCCGGTGCTCATTAATTAAAAAAATGCAATTACGTGAAAAAACCAAGGAAAACACGTTTTTCCCAAAATCGTATATTTCGAAAAGGGAGAAAGAAAATATTCGAATAATTTACCTGAACTTATGCGGAGTTATTATTAGGCGCACTTTAAATAAAACCTCAATTACATTTATGTGTATATAATTTTATTACTATTTATTTAGAAAGGTAATCGCTTCGTTATCAGAAATTCCGTTAACAGAAACGCAAACAACAAGTAAATCAAACCAATATAATTATTTACATGCCATTCAAAATGAAGAATTTACATGCCCTTCCATCTGCAACAGCTTATGCTGCTATTAATGCAAAATCAAAACGGTTTTGTCAGTAAACAACAAAGGAAAATTAATAAACTCCATTACAATAATAAATACAACTTTCCATTTTTCTTTAATTTTTACTTAAAAATTAATATTATCGAACTAAAGTATTACAATTAAATAATTTACCAATTGATAAAATGAGATTTGACAAACTAGATGCATGCCAATAAAAAGATAATTTCCCTTTCATCCGTTCCATTTTTCCACAAAAGTAAAATTTGTAAATCTTCGATTAAAAAAATAATGTACAAATATTTAATATTACTACTATGCTATTATTATTTTTATCATTATTATTACTATATAAAAAAAGAAAAACAAGGAAAATGTACATAAACTACACGTAAAAAGGTTGATTTATGACGTAGCTTGGCTTCTAGCTGTTGATCGTTTTCTAATAGGCAACTCATTCTCTAATTTTTTTTGCACAAGGTTTATTTTGTCACTAACACCACCGTAGTTCACGAATTTAGGAGTTCTTAGATTCCTCGTTGGCCTATTATTGGTTAGCGCAACTTCTTTTGTAGGTGATAGGCGTTCCCCATCTTTCTTAATTTCGGTTACCGTTTCATCTAATTTAGCTCGTTTAACATTTAGCGTCTGTAACTTTGCATCTTTCCTAGGCCTACCGCGTTTCTTCTTAAAAGGAATTTCAACCCTATCTTTAACTTTCACTTCCGCTATTTCCTGCTGCGTTGGTGGTGTTGCTTCCAGGTCCTTACTTTCATCAGGTGGTATTTGTGGGGTAGTAGTGACAACCTCGACATCTTCGGTCAGTTCTATCGGTGTACTTTGACGTTCCGCAGGTGGTTCGGGTTCCTTCGGATCTTGCTCATCGGAAGTCGTGGAGGTAACGTCACTTTCCTCGGTTATCTTCGGCGGTGATAAATCGATTCTTTGCGAAATGTTTTCTAATTCCACTTCTTGTGTGTTGGTCTTATTCTACGGATTTTTGAAGAATTAAATCAGAGAAGATGTGAAATATAAGCTAAATTGAATACATACAGGGTCATGCTCAGAACACACAAAACCTATTAGCTTATCGTAACGGATGTTGCCATCAGAATGAACTGGGCAGTATGAATTAATACACTTTACACAACACCTTATGGTTCTCTTTGTACAAATTTTGCAGTTATGCCAAGGGCATGCCCATTTACCTGGAAATAGAAATTAAATAAATATGATAAAATAATAATAATAATAACAAAATTCTCCCGTAGTCGGGCGACGTCTTTGGATTTGTTTTTATTTTTATTTAAAATTATATATTTGGGAATGTTCCACATGAAACAAGTTAATATCGTTAACGTTAGAAGAAAGTCAATTTGTCCGGAACAGCTCTGAAGCAACTCATTTACACGTCACAATGAACTAATATAGTACAAATAAAGAAAAAGAGAGGGTGGGTGATGCAGCATGAATATAATAAGAAAGATATACGTTCCCCTGCCAAACGGTTGGGGCTCTAGACACACGGTTAAATAAAACGTTCCAGAACAATAAGCGAACAAATCGAAAGCCGCTATTGAAGACAGTTATAAGCCCTAGGTTGGGCGCCAAATTTGTGATTTTTTTTAACGAGGGAAAGTTGAAAACCACCATAAAAAAATGATTTTTTCAAATTAATTAAATTGTATTCTAGAATTCGTAAATCCGGAAGTGTTCCTAGACACTCTTTCGGCAATTTAAATTCAAATAAAAATCAATTGATGACATTTCAAGAGTATTAAAATTGCGACGTTCCAAGTTACTTCCCTTTTCAAATATTAATACTCGAAAAATCATTTTTTCTTACAATTTCCCTTGTTTAAAAACATTACAGTACATTTTTTTTTTACATTAAACCAATAAACTTACTATCAGGCCACGTTTCTAAATTGACGCACTGTAGATGATAAGATTTGGTGCAAATCTTATTATTGCACGGCATAACTTCTCCCATTTCGCCACATATAAAGCAAGGTTTATTATTCACGGGTTCCGGTGCTATGGAGTTCTTTTTCCTCTTATTTTTCAGCTTCAACTTGGATCGTTTCCGAGATCCTTCCTATAAGATACGTATTTTTCTAAAATTATTGTTGAAAGTAATAAAAACTAAAATAACAATGAACTATACCAATTACCTAAAACATTGCGATATTCTTTGACAAAGGAGCAATAGAGTTTAGCAATTTTTTAATTGTGTCTTTTATTATTAAAAATGTTTGTTTTTATTCATTTACCTGTTTAGCTTTAACACCAATAAATCCGCTACAGTTAGAAGCGCCACATTTACAAATTTTCTTCTCTTTCCCTACACATTCCAAGTTATAATTGAAAGTTAATTCCGTGTTCGCCGGTATATCCTGCACGGCAAATAAACCAACTCTAGTATCACCGTTCACGGTCCACTTTTGCGTTTCACAATTAGGTTGGCAACTATGATTCATAAATCGAGCAACGTTCCCTAAAAAAGGTAAATGCAACAGTTCCTTAAGCAGTTAACATTTTAAATAAATAAGCGCTATGATAGCAAACCTTTAGGTCCTGCGTCCAACATGCGGTCTTTATCAATCGTTAGAAAATAATAATTTTCCTCCTTTTGCTCATGCATCTTCTTTATTCTCCTTTTATATTCTTGTTCGTCAATCATTTCTCCCACGTATTCTATAACAAATTGTCCTTTCTTGAGCGGTTCCAATGATTTCAAACCCCAACCTCGACTTTCGGTTCTGTAAGGTACCAACGGTGGGTAGGTTCTCTTTTCGAAATTCTGATTTTGGCACTTTTCACCAGCTGGACATACTTCAGTATTACATTCTGTTAAAAGTAACCTAAAACGAATGCCCTTAAGCATTTATTTTTAACTTTAACAGCAACATAGTTCACAAAATTAATCGAAGGCTACAGTATTCATTTGAATGAATAAATATCGTGTGTATGTGAAAGTAAAGCAAAAGTAGCACGAATATTTATTTTATTAAAGCTGTTGTTATAACCGGTAACTGCTATACACATGATATATTTTTCATTTGATACAAGTGATTTGTTTAAATTACCTATTTAAACAATCGCTATCAGCACCACAAGGATTTTTACTCTTTGGATCGCACTCACATGGTGTTGTATTGCTCACATTACCATCGAATTGTCTTACGTTTCCAACTGGTCGATTCACTTTAATTTTAATATAGGGAGGTGGTTTATGCTTCGATTTAAATGCCGTTTCCTCAATAATGGCTTGTTTGAATTCTACAATTAAACAATTTCAACTTCCCTGTATATAAAAAAGATGCCTAAAATTACCCTTTTTGAGACGATGTGCTTCGGTAGCTTCTTCTATTGATCTTTTAAAATCATGGTAAGATTTTTTATGAGCGGAACCACTAATATCTCCAGAATCTCCTTCTTCGAATAGGAATACCCTTCCGCGACCTATCCAATAATAATTATTGGTACCGAAGAATCTAACCACAAACTCGCCCGGTTTATGCTTGATTGCTTTGATATTTTGCGGCACTTCATTGGGGAAAATAATTATAGCGGGCCACCACCTGTAGGTGCTAAATTTAACCCAAACTATCTCATCGTAAAGTGGAAACCTCCCCGTTTCGCAATCTTCACAGATAAAATTATCGTCTTCTTTCAAATTTATCTTCAAACATTCGGAATGAACACTCGTGGGACACATTTCGCAACAGATTAAGTTACCACCTTCCGAACAAATAAAACACCAAGTTGTGTTGATAATTGGCAGTGATTTCTTGAGGACTCTCTGTGGTATTAGATGTCTCGGGCAGATGATCTGCATGGCAGTTAATATCATTGTTCCGGCAGGAACGCAATATGCGCTGTTATGATAAGTAGCGGGACATCTAAGACATTTGACGATTTTATCGCTTGTGCAACGTGGTATGGCAGCTCTGGGATCGTCGGAGGCGCAAGTATGGCAAACATGATTAGGGCAAACGAATGTATCCAGGTTGGTGTTCGATAATTTATGTTTGGTGGTTGAAATTACAGACCATTGCGTCTGAGGCCACATCTTGAGACATTCCGGGTGATAAAATTTTCCACAACTAAACAAGGAGCATTTTTGTCTAATGCTAGATCCCTTCTTTGAAACTTCCTTGTGACAAACGAAACACGCATGATCGATATCTTCTAAGCAATTATAACATTTGAAATCAATCTCATTTTGCGCTTCTTCGTTCTTATTTAGCTTAATTCCCTTAAAAGGTATCCTCTTTTTGTCTTCCATAAGATTCATACTTCCATCATCATCTGATGCTGGCTTGCTAGGACTCTCTTGCGATAAAGCATCAACTAGTAACTTTCTATTCTTTGGCGATAACAAATCAATAGCGCTATCTTCGGAACTTGTATAATCTGTGGTGGAATCAGCGTAAAGTGGTCTTTTTTCAAATTTCTGCATAACATCCTTCATCGTTTCGTCAATTTGATCAAGCAATGGTAACTTTTCGAATTCCGGATCTTGTTTTAAAGTTAATTTAGGGGAAGTATCGTTTTTTTTACGGAATTTAATATGAACGATTTTCACGTTGCTATTTTTTATTAATTCTGGCTTCTTATAGATTTCATCGCCTTTACTATCCGATGATAAATATCCGCTTACATTTTTCATGTCTATCTTTTCAGGTTTCAATATTTGAACCAAATCACCATTTTCGGTGTGTAACTTATTTCCATTTTCTTTAACACCTTCACTAACTGCGATTATTTCGATGTTATCACCCGGTATTTTCTTATCTTTAACATTAGTTTTCAACAATGATGAAATGTCAATCTCCTGTAGATCTTTAGACACCGAATTTCGTTGGGATTTTACTTTTCTACGTTTGCTAACATCATTTTGAGGCAAGACTATTTCACGTTCTTGACTTTGACTCCTTGTTATTCTACGAGAACTTGGCGATAAATTGCAAATGTAATTTGTGGATTTTCTTTGCCTGCTTTGAGAATCCTTTAGCTCTTCAGGCTCTTCTGTAACCTGATGAATTGTGCTGTCGGGTTTCTTTGGGATAACGTTCTCTAGTGGTATATCGTTGTCTTTTAAATTTAAATCGACTATTTTTCTGCGTCTGCCTCTACCTCGCGAAACTGGTCTTTTATCTTCCTTCTTTACTGACTCCTCAGTTACTATTGTTTCTTCCTCGTTCATTTCTAGTTTCGTCTCAACTGTCATAATTTCCTCTTGGGCTTGGTTTGCGTCTAAAGAATCATTAAGTTGTAATTCACTCATACCCATCGATTTATCGTTGATAGAATCGCAGAGCTCGATATCGAAGCTTTCTTTTTTACCAGCACAAGATACATGGTAATAACCGTTACAACGTCCTTTACATTTGATGATTCCGTCGGGTTTTTCACAAACTTGGCACACTCTCTCCCTCGCAACACCTTTAAACAAGTTATTCCTTTTATAGAGCGCTATCTGTGATTCCAATGTTAGCGGATAGAAAGATTTCAAGCTAGACTCATCATCCGAAAAACGCGATGGGGTACTTTGTTTGCCCGAATAATTATCTAGAATTTCATCGTCATCATCTTTGCTTTCCACCGTACTGTAAGATTTAGCAGAATTCCTCCTGTGAAACGAAGAACGGGTCCTTCTAATGTTACCGGTATCCAGCATATCGGCCAAATTTTCTAATATTTCCTTCTTAAGGTCTACTGTACTAATGGTTGTAAGTTCTTTTTGAAGATGTCTCTTCATCGGCCTGCCTCGTTTCTTTACAATCTTATTTGATAATTTTTCATGGGATTCTTTCAAAAATATTTGTCTTTGTTTTTTATTTAAGAACATCTGATTGAAGAAATCAAACCTGTCCTTCTTAGTTTTTTCTTTTAAACTATCGGCTTCTCTAACTCCGATTAACCATTGGCGATAAGACCTGGATCCCTTGATGGGAGTAATGTGTTCATTTTTATTCTAGAAATATAGATGAAAGAAAATAAACTAATATAACATTTTAGAATATTTAAACAAAGCATTTCAAAAAGAGGAAAGTGTTATTCTTTCATACAGGTTGTCCCAAAACTTGAGAAAATTATTACAATGAACATGGCAAAGATTTCAATGGCCATCTTGTAGACGCTGGTTGCTACGAGAATAAAATTTAGACCACCGTTTCTAACGTATAAGTTGTTTAAGACATAGATCGTTAAAAAAAGAGCCATCTTAAAAACAAACATGGGTAGGTATAAGGAATATCGATGAAAGTTGACATGAATTGAAGAAAAGCATACAAAAAGGTAATAAAATGTACAGAGTGTTACATTTGAAGAGGTAAATTTATATTGTGCGTTGTATCCTGTATATTTGAGTACAATTTTATGTTGTACAACACTATTCATCTAAATTGTTCAGGAAAGAAGTTATCTTTCGTCCACGTACTAAGCTTAAAAACAGGGTTTTTAATTTTTTTTTTTTGCAAAACCCATGGAAATGGTCATATTTTAATAACAACTTACCTCTTCTTGAACCTCATCTAGATTTGTATCATAAGGCAATAAATATCTAACAGAAATCCAAGACCGACGTCCATTATCACCAAAGAAACGAACATGGTACAGTACGGCGTTTCGCACTGCGAAATTAAAAAATATATCTAATTAGAAATAAAAAACACCAAAATATAGAACCGATACTAACCAGTAATCTTCCTATATTCCTTAGAATGTGGTTCCGTTGTTATTAAACATGGCCAATAAGGATATCTACCAATTTTAGCCCACATTACATCTCCGACTGCTATTTGTTTGTCATCTGTAAAATGGCAAAAAGTGTACAGGGTGTTGCAACATAATTTTTGCTACTTTATACAATGTGATCAGTGATTTATTTTGCACCCTATTTATGCAAAAAATAGGGTGTTTTCTTTTAAAAAAATTATCTGCGACATCATAATGGACTGCACTTACAGTTAAATTGATGATAAAGCATTAAAAGCTTAAGATTACCTTTTTTATCACTTGACGCTTCAGAGTCGATGTCATCCACTTCTCTCAAGGGCAAATCTCTGTCTTCTTCGACAACTGACGGACTAAGATCTTCATCTTTAATCTCCTCTTTAACTTCTCGGCTGCCTTTCACAATACTTGGCTCGTTTTCTTCTAACCTGGTCATTTCCATACGCGAATTGATTTGATTCTTGAGTTTGTTGATATCTATTCCGCCTATAAAAGTTTTTCCATCATCTTTTCCCATAATTTCATGCTTTGTTGTTTTATCGATTAAGGAAACTTTAATATGCTCCTCGATATCACAAATCTCTGCTATAGGTGGTTTTGGTTCAATTTCTGGTGAGATATTCTTGCCTCTTTCGTAAACTAAAGCGCAAATACCTTTCTTTGGTGCTACTGGCGACAAGAGCTTAAATTCTGGTTTAATGTAGGAATTGACGGGGGATTTTTCATCGTAGTTAACTTTTTCTTTTTTAATTATTATGGGAGATTCTGTAATCTTATTGTGTGTTAAAGAATTTTCTTTCTTATCGTTGGAATTGTCTACATGTGTATTTTTATTAATAATTCTTTTAATGATCACGTGCTTCTCTTCATCTTCTACATTTTCTTTCTTACTAATCTTCAGCTTTGGTGTGGAGTTTAAAATTACATTCTCTTCCATATTGGATCTCAAAATCTTGAATTTGTTTTGGTTTCTATCACCAATTGATGAAATTTTGTTTGTCTTGTTTATATTCATTTTCATATTTTTACAGTAAATATCTTTTTCAGGTGTGAATCTACTTCGAATATTGAAAATAGGAATGCTAGTGATATCGGCATCATCGTGGCAAACATAATCCTCTTCAGTTGAGCTTATTTTCCATAACGAGTCAATTAATTCTCTATCGATCAAATTAACAGTTTCTGGTTTTGTGGCATCTACGTCTATTTCAGATATCCGTAAAGGTTTCATGAATTTGTTGCTATTTACTGGTACGATTGGTTCGTCTGGGAGTCCAAAACTTTCTATCAGCGATGATTGTCTTTGAAAACTTTTTCTTTTATTTGTATATGTCTTTATAGCGCCTTTAGAGTTATTTTTAACTGATTTATCGATTTCCAAGTCGTTTGGTTTATTCGATATGATTTTAAATACTTCTGCGACATCTATAGAAGGCGTTTGGAAAATGTCTTCGCTTAAGATTGGTTTCAATTCTTCCGAAATCTTTTCACCCTTAATTTTAGATACCTTTTCCTTGGTAACAGAAAAGCTTTTGTTTATAGGTAACCTGGTCTCTTTCGCAGATTCTTTCAAAGATTTTTGCGATTTTTGTATATTTGCATTTCGTTTGATAGATACATTATCAATATCGGAATCACCTGTTACATGTATAATTTCTGGCTTATGCGGAGTCCGAGGTTTTGTTTTAGTTACAGTATCTTTCACAGCGAATTGAACACCATTTGTAATGTTTGTACTTACATTTCTCGCCTTACCAACGGGTTTAATTGGTGATTTAGGTGGTTTTATGAAATCTTCATCTGTATTATCGTTTATAGCGTCGTCTATACTGCAGAAATCTTGCGATATTTTTGGTTTCCTTGTACGACCATATCGACTGATCCCCAATGGGCTAATATCGTTATTATCCATTTTTACCTTTGCTGCCGGGGTTTTATCTTTATCCCTCGTATTGGTACGCTCTATGTTGTCTTCAGAATCGTCCATGTCTTCACGCTACAACCAATGTTTATGTTTGCTTAAAAGGTTATATACCGCCAGCGACGCGAAAGATATCAATTAAGGTTGCTTATTCGCTAATGTTAGGTATACGCTTAGTAATTATGTAGAAGAAGGAAAGGAAAGTTACTTTTGAACGTACGCTAACCAAACATTTACGAAGAATTATTCAGGAACAGTGGCGGCTGTTACATGTATAAATAATGGAGGCAGCGGTTAATGTTAGCGTTATACACACCTATTCCTCTTATAAATAGAATGCCTCACATCATATGTAACAGAGACAAATTTGGTAGTTGCGATATTAAATTTATTAGCCCAACCATTACACAAAACCATACATTTTTTTTTTTTTTTGACAACGGCGGACAATAGAGACACATCTGAACATAGATATGTAATAAATTCACAATTTCCCGCTTGATAATGTATATAAATGAAGTTAGTATGAGGTATATCCTCAAAAAAAGAAAAATTATTTTTTACTAAAAAAGAAGATAATGGGGAAATCGACGATGGATAGATGAATAGAATCATACTAACGTATTGCTCTTTTATTGATGAAATAAAGACTATTCACAATAAAGTAGAATATCAAAAATAAAATAATAGGGATTTGGTCACTGAATGGTAGGTAACCCAAATAACATTACTTGAGGTATGAGATATCCTCAAAAAAAATTTTTTTATTAAAAAAAAAAAGTAGATGAATATAATCATGCAAATGTATTCCTCTTTAATCATTGAATAAAGAATATTCACAATAAAATAGAATTCCTAAAATAATTACAATTTTCCTTTCTGAATATCAGGCAACTCAAATAGCACCAATACTTTATTCTCTGCTTTTTATTTCATTATCCTATCATTAGTACCACGTAATTATGTATGGTTAAATTATATTATTTGAAATACGTAATCACTTAATACACTTTGATCGATGTATAATAATGATAGCAAGGACTGTGGCGTAGTATGGTAAACAACACATAAGTATCGGCACCCTCCGCACCACACAAGTTTAATTTATTATATAGTAATATAATAATTAGTCCGGGACGGCCGTTTCGAGGACACGAATGGTCCTCATCATCAACCGGTGACCGAATGAAGTGAGAAAAAACTTTTTCTAAAACTAAACATGCATGTACTATCCCTACTTCTTAGAACAGATATCCTTTACAAGTGCCTATTTCTACCCCCTGCACGCCTTGAAGCTACGACGTGCGAAAGATAACATGCATGAACTATCCCTTCACCGAGAAGAAATATTGTATTTTACAAGTGCCTAATTCTACCCTCTACGTGTCTTAAACTACGACATGCGAAAAACACGGCCAGATGGACGGGAAGATCTCTTTTATGGCCCAAAAATATAAACGAGTGCCAGCCTACTGCAAAAGGTCAAAAAGGACAGAGTATGACAAGGGTCCGTTGTCTCGGTTCATCAGATTTTTATTACTTTTTATGTAAACTGTCTCATACGCATCTAATTCTAGCGGCGTTTTTAATCAATTTTAAGTCTTCTAATTTAATACTATGCCCGGTTTCATTTATATGTTGTGCTACACTCGACGCGTCCAATCTGCCGTAGTGATAATTTCGTATATGTTCTTTGAATCTAGTTTCTATCGCTATTTTCGTTTGACCAATATAGGCTTTATTACAGTGACTACATGCAATTTTATAAATTCCCGACCTTTCTCCCATTTTCGGTTTATCTTTAGGATTACCGAGAAGATTAAGAATATAGCTTCAAGGCGTGCAGGGGGTAGAAATAGGCACTTGTAAAAAATATCTGTTCTAAAAAGTAGGGACAGTACATGCATGTTTAGTTTTAGAAAAAGTTTTTTCTCACTTCATTCGGTCACCGGTTGATGATGAGGACCATTCGTGTCCTCGAAACGGCCGTCCCGGACTTTTTATTATATATATATATTATAAATGAAACTAAATAAAATAAAAATAATAAAAAAAAAATAAATAAATTAAACTTGTGTGGTGCGGAGGGTGCCGATACTTATGTGTTGTTTGATCGATGTACATAAATGAATCATTTTTGAATAAATGTTTCTCTTTAATAATTTATTAGGAGGATCATTTATCAAACGTAAGGGGCAATTTTGATTTTATTTGGGCCCCACTGCCGCCTACTACAAAGTAATTCGAATAGACCATTTATCACGTTTACAACATGTGTACGCGCATCGAATTGAAATATTACTATCAATTTGCTCACGTTTTTCCATACCTACCTGCATACATTTTCATTTCTTATTCATGTATGAATGTTATTAACCTTCGTTTGACCGCATAGTTAGCGTTAATATCAATCAATTCAATGCTAATGTTTTTAATTACAAGTTTTGGTTTAATTCTCAAGGTTACGATTATAGCGTCCCTTAACGGAGATTTCTTTGAATTAATGGTCGCATTAAGTTAAGCACTACGTAAAGTAGAATGTACCTGAACGTTACATATGACGTCATACTTTGCAGCCCTTTCATGGAAACGGTCGCCATTTTTGGCAGCTACATTGCAGCGCTGCAGTAAAGCCTAAACTTTAGCGTAAACAAATTCTTAACTTAATATCCAAACAAATTTACAACAAATTAAATTAAGGAATTAACAAATAAAATAAAACAATATGTCACATCGCTAAATATACATGTGTATTTAACAACGAATACAGAAGGCTACAGCGTAGTACAGTGATTATTGAGTTAAAACTATAGAGGAACCGTTAAATAACTAAAGAAATTCAAATTTGAATTTAAACCGGGTTTATGTTAGTCGATGAACCATAGAAATACGATAAATAAAAGGACTCTCTTTGCAAAAGAAATTTACAGATGTTTAACGCGCCATCCTACCAATGGATGGATAATGTTGACCTGAAGAATCTTAGAAATAGAAATATTTTATTACAGTTAGTACAATTGACCTCCCAAAATTATAGATAATTAACTAGTTAATTATCTCCCTGCCTTTTTCTCCCGCTTCCTTTCTCTTTCTCCAAAGAGCTCCTCTTCATCAATTATTCCCGCTTTAAGTTCTTGGAGGGGCCGAGGGAAATGAACCGTGTGTGTGGTTGACGATAATAGATGGCACGTATTGCGATAAGTAATATTTCTTTTGTACTTGTAAACCATCTTATGGGCTACTTGAAATCTGCCCAGTGAATAAACGTTATGTTTAATTTTTTAACACCTAGAAGGTAATGTCCCAGGAGCAGCACTTTGTATATAGATCCTATAGAGACGTCTGACTTTACTGCGTACTGATGCCAGCCAAATCTTCTGCACTGTATGTCCTCATGGGCGTAGCCAGAATTTTGTCGATGAGGGTGCCGATTAGAGTTGACATCTTGGAAACTTTTGTATGACCGGCAATAAGAAACGAGAGTGAAGAAATTATTTCAGAAGTTTAGGAAAAGGGCAAGGCCCCTCCTTGACCCTCTCTGGTTACGCCCATGTAAACTTGCTTGTAAATCTTTTACTGATTAAAATAACATTCCATTTAGCCGTTTATTACGTTTTGGACTTTTAATTCAGTTTAACCTGTAAGTATCTTGTATACTTTACCCAAACTATTTCAATGATAAAAACAATCGTACTCAACCCAAAACCAACGATCAAAATTGGGAAGCAAAATTCGAAATCGCACATTTTAAGTTGTTTTTGATGAACAGGCATCGAAATTTGCTTATAGAACGGAGTGTACATCGAAATATTATCTGTAGAGTCTCTATACCATTTCGAAAGCAAACCGCCCGCGACTAAATGCCTGTTTACTTTGCTGATGGCGTCGGCCAATATCGAATCTTTCCTGACGATATGAGCTATAGCATAGCGTTGTGGACACTCTCGAACCATATGCTGTTTTGTGCTGCCATACCTTTTATAATTCATAACTTCTTGGTAAATATTAGTAGACCATCTGTCCAAATAAGCTGGATACTTCGATTGGTTCCTATTAAGTATAACAAGCTTTAATTTCTTCATGTAATGCTTATTGCTGAATGCGAAAGTGTCTTTTAAATTATCAGAAGAGGTTGAAATCACCAGTCCACTTTCAGCTAGTTCTTCCAAGGTGTTGATGTCGTTTATTTGACGCGGTAATGCTAACAGTCTATATAGTGAACTTTGAAATGTTGTATTCAATACAACAAGAAATAATAGAGTGATCATAAAAAGCACTTTATTTGGGTATTTCCTCAGTGAAAACAGATGTGGAACGTTTAAAACAATTTGCAGACCATCCAAGATTATAGTTTGGATTCGATAATCAAATTTTCCTCTATTTTCTGGAGCTTTAGCAACCTGTGCTTTAGCAACTATATATAAACTTAACCAAAGTAAAGAAACGAACACCCCCAACAGAATACATACATGAGCAGTGAAGCACCCAGGTATGATAGCGATATTTTTATACTCGTTAGATTTCGGTACTATGACACAAAGTTTGTCTTGACTTACGACTTCTAAAAATCTTAATTCCGGTTGCCAATAATTTGTTACGAAGATTGGGGAGAATAGAAAATCGACTTCTTTCTTCAGTATTTTTCGTAAAATATCACTGGTCTTATTTACAGCTCCTTTTTGATAGGTAAATAGGTAAGAAACAGAAAAGTTCAACTTTTCACCTAAGATAGGTGCAAAAAAGCTGGTAGGATCCAATTCATTGAAGAAATTTTTAACTGAACGCATTTCTGCGCCATGAAAATTCTCCTTTTTCATCCAAGATACTATCCGTTGATGTTGTAATAAGGTAAAAGTCTCAACATTTTTCAAAAAATGGTCGTAAGCGAAGATAAGTGATTTTCCATTTAAATCCACTAAAATTATGAGAATGTATTGAAACGAAAGCTTGTAAGCATGGTTGAAAATAGCCAAATATTCATTTGGATCGTTTTTATAAGTGATAATCAAAGTTCTTTTCACAATTCCATCGATAGTTTCTCGAATAACAGCAAAATAATTCAAAATATTAGCTGTCGAGTTCGAGAAAATCAAAAATCCTTCCGTTGAGTTGATTTTCGACAGAGGTCGCCACATATTCGTATTAATCCTAAGCGTGAATTCCCCATACTCGGCAAAATTGAGCACTTCAGAAGCACCATCATGGAAAATCGACAAGCACGTGTGTTTTTCGAAATACCATCTTACAAAGTTTGATAAATCTTCAATGTTTCGGTAATCTGCTTCGATAATTACAAAGCTATTACAACAACCCCCTAAAATGAGCGCTAATACTAACAAGCACGCGCTCATTCTACTAGATGTTCTTCGTAAATCGTTGTTAGTTCAGCTGAAACTTCTTTGTTTGTATATTTACATTGGAATTAGTGGAAATTACACGAAATTGCAGTGTTTTGTGACGTGCGATGATTTTCAGGTGATTAGCGCCTCTTTTTTTTTAAAGGTAGGGAATGAAATATTTATGAGCGACATAGTTCTTATTTTAAGCAATAATACGATGTATGTTGTTAATGATTGTATACACGTTTCTTTTTAACTGGTAGTAATTTATTTCCGTGGTATTTTTAGTTTATTGAGCTAATTGAGCAGAACACCTGTCCGCATTGTTATTAATGTTGAAACATGCGCAATAATCTGGGAGTTTTAGGGAATTAACATAGCTTGTATTAATGGAAAGGATGTATATAAATGGTTTAGTCTTTAGTTTACAGCTACTATCAAAAGTAATATAGCTATCGGATTTAAGCGAAAGGAAATCCAAGAGTGCTGCAAAAAATTCTAAAACCAATTTAATTTTCTAATGGGAACACTTACATACAACTCGAGGCGAATTTAAGTTGGTAATTTGGTAATAAAGGACATATTCGCATATTGCATTACGTTTATAATGGAACTGTTATGCTTGATAAAACCAGCCAATTAGTGCACGTTATGGAAAGGTGCAACGCTCACCGATTGGTCGGTTTTACTAAGTCGCCGCTCTTATCGAAGATCGCAGCTTCAATTTTTTCCTGTAAACCCCCTGCCTGCAGAATATTGAATAGCGCAAACCAAACTCGGAATTGAAAGCATATTTTTGTATTGAATTAAATTGTTGAATTATTATTATAGCGTGCCATAATTTTTATTATTCAGATGAATTATTATTGTAACATGGACACGATTTTTCATTTACGTCGTTCTCAGGCCGGCGCCGTACGGGTGTCTCATCGGGAAGAGCATCGATCGATATATGAAAGAGTATGTGTTGATTTGTGGAAATAAAACTTTAACTTATCTTCTTGAATACAGCATAATATTTGATTTTACTTCTCCCTTTGCAATATTTAGTGAATATATAACAATATATTTTTTTATGCAACTTAAGTTACAGATTAACATTTAAATAGCCCCTAACGATAGGCAACTTCTTTTACAGATAAATATTTAAATAGCTTTTAACATTATAAATTAGACAAATATGAAAATTTTCCAGTACATTGAAGCTAACATGTGTTATTGAACTAAAATGTTTGTAATAATCTGACACTTCCGGTTATACCGGAAATGGTTATCAACTTTGTTATTTTAAATGGAACAGCCTATGTATTACTACATTTTTGAATTTCTAATTCAATTTTAAG
The DNA here is from genome assembly GCA_902654985.2 of Oryctes borbonicus. NCBI lineage: Eukaryota > Metazoa > Arthropoda > Insecta > Coleoptera > Scarabaeidae > Oryctes > Oryctes borbonicus. The sequence continues at coordinate 3,795,109 of LR736886.1, forward strand.
GCTTGTTTGATAGAAGAACTAGTCGCTATTTCTAACCATATTTGAAATATTTTTAAATTTTTTACAGATAGACGAGTGTGTGTGAGCTTTTATAGCTATGAAAGTGTTTAAATTGGAAAATTAAATTTTGTAGAACTTTTGATGGTATAAGGAAGGAAGTGTTAGAATTCGAATAAATTTTTCGAACACATACAGCGTGTCCGACAATTAAGCTTAAACTTTCAGATTGAACCAGTGTAAAAATTTAATTTTTTCTGCCCTATTAAATTACTGTTATAAAAATATAACAAAAATGTCATATTCATAATGCAAATAAAATTAATACTTCCCAAGATATTTACGAAGATGAATATTGTAGCATCGAAAAAATGTTCGCCAATGTAAGAATGTAGTAAAAAATCGCTCTGCGTTTGTACATCTAAGTTACTCATAACAATTATGAAACAAACCAGAAAATAAAAATGTTTCGATGTTAAGAAAACTAACGAACAATAAAAACTAATTCTTTTCGAAAAAAAATTTTCATGTCAATACGATTTTAAAGTTTAGCGCCGATTGCGTTTGGCGCGGGCCTGGTGATGCTACAATATTAATTCAACGACTACAAAAATACGTCTACGTACTTACTTTTCTGTTATATACACTGCTAAACAAGGTGATTTTGATTCACTTTTGTACCTATTATGTTTGCAAAATATTTTCAAACCACCTTTCTTTTGATAATTCAGAAAACGAATGATCAGTGCTCCTCTCGAACATTTTTATATATAATCGCCTCTCAACGAGTCTGGACAGGTTGTATTCACTCCGCGCGGTGCGTTCATAGATATATTATGCTTAGTATTAATATCGTTTACGGAACGCTTTAATGTTGATGTAATCCCGTTTAAATTTCGCAAACCCCCAATTTTTTCTCTCGCGAGATATGTATCCCAGCGAGAAAAAAAAATGGACCCCTGGGGGTCCATATAGACAATAGTTGAGTGTAGGCTTTCACGACCGTAATCCATAGTAGAAATGTCTTTCGGGTGATAGTCAGCGAAACGTCAAGTAAAATATTAACTACACGACATCACCCGAAAGACATTTCTACTATTCATATAGACAACTTTGGGAAATTATTAAATATTAATTATCAGGACAAAATTTAACAAATATTTATGTTTATAATTTTTTTTATAATTTTTATCATATCAATTGATAAATTTTAATGGGAGTATTATTGTCTCACTGTTACAAAGCTTTATTGACCAGAGCCCTACGACTTCTTTATGCTAAATGCATTAGGCTTGTTCGCAAATTAGTCAGACGTAATTTGATTGGCACAATTAAAATCCACCTGATATCGCCCTATTTGATTGGCTCTCTCTGCTCTGATTAGTTTGAGATTTACTCTGCGAACAAAGCTTTATCAGCGGCATACCGGCATGGGCATAGTCAAAATTTGGTCAAGGGGGTAATTTGAATTGACATTTTGGAGACTTTGTATGACCGGAGAAGGGGGTTGCAAGAATTGAAAAATAAAATGGCTCTTCCGCGTCCCCCACTGGCTACGCCTATGTATACCAATATAATCTGTGATGGCGCAATGGCTGAAGAGTGTTTAAGTTCCCACTACAATTTTCTACAGTTCATTCCGTTGATAGAAAAATTACTCAGGTCAAAAATTACGTATTACGTTCATTGTATTGTTGAGAGAGGGGAACACTATGAAGTGCTGGGAACTGACGCATGCGCTATGCAACCGTTGTATATACAGAGAGTATGTGGGTGTAAAACCCATTTAATATCAGATTCCATTAAAAATGACATCCTAAATAGAATGAAATACTTTACTGAGGGAGTTTCCATTTATTTACGTGCTAAGTTGTGCTGAAACATAGTACATAACACATATACCTTTACAATTCCTCTTTATATGCATAAGATACTAAACGTTGCCGCATTCACATTCTCCCTGAAACAAATTTGCTTATTTTATACATATATATGAGCAGGTATCAGAAGACTTACAGGAAGTGGACAAGGACATGGACATGGACATGTCGGAATACACGGTGGCACTATCGGATATACAATATTATACACAGGTTGAGGGCAGCAAGGTACAACAATTGGTGGTATTGGGCAAGGAGGCGGTGGAGGTGTCGGGCAGACTGGAACGGGCACGCAGCATGGCATAGGGCAAGTTGGCTGCGCAAAGCACGGCGGCGGCGGGGGTTGAGGACAAGCAGCCATTCTGTGCTTACGTAAAATCCGTCTGCTATTTTGTTCTTTTGGAAAATACTTAAAATTTTGTAAGAAGGAGTGTCGAAACGTGTAAATTGTTTTATTGACGGTTGCGGAATAAAAAATAAATAGGGCATTGTTGCTATAGCAAGCAGAAAGTAGCAATCAATGATTATCAAAATAATAATTCAAAGCTAACTTCCTTTTTTTGCAATATCGCAATCGCCTAGGCAATACTTATTTACCAAAACGTCAACTCTTTCGATCCATTTTTTAAATTTACAAGTTTTTCGCAAAATCATATAAAACACAAAGAGATCTGAAAAATGCCTTATCTAGAACCATCTTGTCCGCCGGGTACTGCACCATGCGACAAACCTAATTACCCGCCGTTAAATCCTCCAATTACCTTCTGTCCACCCTGGTGCTGTCCTGTACAAATTTGTCCACCGACTGCGCCACCAATCGCCCTAGCACCCTTAGTCGCCCCGATTGTACCACAACCACCAGTGGATGTTGTAATTAAAGTAATACCGCCAGCAATGCCATTGAATCCTTGCCCATGCTGTCCGTGCCCTTGCCCATGCTGTCCGTGCCCTTGCCCACCGGTAATATTAACTAATGTCTTAACTTTTAACTGATTTTTTTATTCGTTTTAGAAATGTTGAGCTACTGTAAGAGTAGGAACGATGCTGTGCAGAAAAAATTCAGTTTTGTCGAAATAGTATAATGTATTTGGAGGTTGTGTGCTGTACTTTGGAATAAATATATGGTTTTTACTTTTTAAATTGTTTATTCTCAAGCGTTTTGCGATATTTTAAAGCCCCTAAAAATTACAAAAATCCTCTAACCTTCTTGGAAATAATAACGATAAGCTATTGGGTGCTTACACGCTTTGAGTGCTTATGAGCGTGACTTTGGGCATTTCTTTTGAGAATGCCAGCAGCGGTTAATACTGAGAGGAAATGACAACAAATCGCGATTTTAAGGCGTGATTTTCGTTATTTCCCATGCTGCTGCCATAATGCTGATGTATTGCTTTCACGCCCTAGGTCACGCCTTAATTCTAATCGACTCGTCTCGGGTGATAATCGACTCACTCGAATATAAAATAACATGCTCGGTTAAAAAAAGCCTTTTGCGCATGTGACGCAATATGTACTGGAACTACAAGAGTGACTATTTGATTTATAGGCGTTAGCAGAGAAATGCAGAGACGCTCTAAGAACGTAGGCGTAATAGCCAAGGCAGGTGAAATTATTTTCTTGCAGCGACTAGACAGACTCGTGTCTATTCGTCTCATAAGAAAGGGTTCGTGTTGCCTACTGGTTTTCCCGAGAGTCGACAAAACACGAGTCTGTCTAGTCGCTGTTAATTACCCGCAAATAGGAGCAAAGTAGAGTGCTTGAAACAGGGACATTTTGACTAAGTTACTCTGGGATTACGTAATCAATTGCCGGGAAAGCACCAAATAAATGTATTTAAATTTATTTTTCATGCATTACCTATTGCCCTGAGTAACAGACATATTAGGTCTATTATGTTATAAAAAATAGGAAAAAAGAACAACTAGCCAACCAAAAAGTCAAATCCAGTTCAAATACTTTTATTGCTACATGTAAATTTTTTTACACAGACTTATAGCTTAATTCGTAAAAAAATTGCAAGTATTTCCAAAATATCAAAAGCCTTTTTTATCATCAATGTCTTGAAGCCCATTTCTCCTCGACGATTTTAACACCATTCCATTAACCTAATCAGCATTCATTAACACTAAGGAAAGAGAGATTGACTTGTACCTAGCGTACAGAAATATTGCTATTATCAATGACTTACTTTAGGCGGACAGCAAGGGGCGCAGCACGGTGTGCAACATGGGACGTACACACAGCACGGAGGAGGACAACATGGTGCACAGCATGGGGCACAGCATGGGGCACAGCATGGGGCACAGCATGGTGCGCAACATGGGGTGCAACATGCCGCCACACACGGCACGGCACAGCACGGCGAACAACAAGGAGGGCAGCAAGACATCGTGTTATTATTGTTTGATAGTTACAGTTAACGGTTAATTTTGTTAAAAGTTGCCGAAAGTTGAGAGAGTTGTAAAAAGAAACGTGCGTGTCGTTTCACTAACAACAACTATTTGTTTTGTTTATTAATGCAATGTTTCGATTTTATTTCGGTTGCTATATAATGACGAACATGTGAACGTCGTTATCTAAACTTTATGAGGGGACCTTGTATGCACGCTGATTATTGTGAAGTACCAACTTAATAATACTATTAATTGATTTTGTATCTCAACTTAACAAAAGTGAAAGAATTCTAAATTGTTTCTCTTAAATTCAATGAGAATGCTAATTTTCTTTTAGTTATGTTATCATTACATCGGCAAAAGGTATTCTTGTGTTTATTTAAGAGTGTGTGGTAGTAATAAATGGAAAATTTTCAAACGAAAAAGCCGAAGAATGAAGGTAAGCATAAATATAAAAGCACATTTTTTTTACTTATTTTTTATATAATTCTCCGTAAATTTTATGATTACTACCTCAAATATACTACAATTAATCACATATGAAGCATACAATAATATTTATCATATTTTATAACCAAAATCTAAACAAAACTGAAATTAGCCGTACGTCCCTAATAAGTGTGTAGTGACATCAGCTACAAACCATCTATAAACAAAAACGTGTATCTTGTGAGGTTAGGTTAAAAACGTTCGTAGCTACAAACCATTAAAAGAAAATGTTACGAAGACAGGCAAGATTACGTCGTGAATATCTTTATCGTAAAACTGTTGAAGACAGGCAGAAAAGTATTCAAGATAAAAAGAACCGCGTTAAGAAAAGTTTAGAACAAAACATTGCTATACATGGCGATTTACAAAAGAAAGCTCTCCATTACCAAAATAAGCTAGAATGGGAGGATGAAGGTCCGCAACGTGCTGTACAAATAGGTGGTGAAAGCGGCGGAGCCTTTGCAAATTCCCAGGATGATGAGTACCGATATGCCGGAGTTGAAGATCCAAAAATTGTAGTAACAACTTCAAGAGATCCTAGTTCACGATTGAAACAGTTCGTTAAGGAAATTCGGTTGATATTTCCGAATGCACAAAGAATGAATAGAGGAAATTACGAAATGAAACAGTTAATACACGCATGCCGTGCTAACGATGTTACAGATTTTATTGTTGTGCATGAGCATAGAGGTGTTCCGGATGGCCTTGTGATATGCCATTTACCTTACGGACCCACAGCATATTTCACACTGTCGGATGTTGTAATGAGGCATGATATTCCCGATATTGGCACGATGTCCGAACAATATCCACACTTGATCTTTCACAATTTTAAAACAAATTTGGGTACTCGCGTTATGTCAATATTAAAATATTTATTTCCTGTACCTAAGGAGGATTCTAAACGTGTGATTACATTTGCAAATCACGATGATTACATTAGCTTCCGGCACAATACATATGGGAAAGTGGATAGAGAGGTATGTCCTGTAATAGATTCGTTAATTCAGGTTATCTATGTTTTTGCATTTTAGATAGAATTAAATGAAATAGGACCTCGCTTTCAACTTCGACTTTATGAAATTAAGCTCGGAACATTAGATAATATCGACTCCGCGGACACAGAATGGGCTTTGAGACCGTACATGAATACTACTTATAAACGGAGATTTTTAAGTGATGACGATGGATGGCAACAAGAACAATAATTTTATATAATCTTTAATTAAGATAAAATTAAATTGTTTCTTTTAAAAAAGTGCTTTTCATTTCATTTGAGATACCCGTTTGGTAAAAAATTTAAAAATATTTATTATTTACTTAATAGAATTTAACGTGTGTGGAATAACAATTCCAGATTTGGAAGTCACAGGAGTTTCCAGAAGCGGACGTGTAAGAAAGAAGTCCTCCAAATTGATGGATTTCGAGTCACCTGACGAGATTGACAAACCTTACAAGAGACAAGTACCTCTGCAACGAAAGGGTGGAGAACCATTTGATTATCAATCTCCAAGGAATCAAAAACCAGACGATGTACGAAGAATAGTAGAATTCGTTCTTATAGTTTAGGTCTTTGAAAATAAAATAGAAAAGGCCAATATGAAACAGCGTTCAGTATTTCTTGCTTCCAAACTAAAATTGAATTCAATAAGCAATCTACCATGAATATTATACAAACTATGTACCGATTGGTTGGAAAGAGGATAGTTTTAGCTGGTGATTGAGTTTTTTTTAATTTCTGCGTTTGAATTTCTCGAATGAAAAGAGAGAATCATAATTTGCTTTTCTTAATTTTTTTTGGATGAAACGGATTAACTGCAAAGCTATATAGATTTGTATGTATCCAAATTAGTAGTTTGTTTTCACGTGGAACATTAATTCAATGTTCGTATTGTCATTCTTAAATATAAAAAATGGTTCTTTCTCCAGAACCCTAAATGAAATATAATTAAAAATTGGCGTGTCTTCCACTTTTCTTTTGTAGGGAAGAACAAAGTTATTTTAAGCGTAATATATTTTTTCAGTAAGAGCCGAATATGAGAATTTAAAAACAAAAGAAATAACTAAAAACCCCAATTACCACATTTGCTTGTCAATTTTATGAATTATTAATTTAAACATTTACGTAATTTATGGATTACTTCAAATCCATCTTTCCTTAGGGCTTCGCCAAATCGAATACAGATGGCATTAAGCAAGAATACGATTATGACGACGGTTACATGCAGGACAGCGGTTCGGAATACGAAGCCGACCGCTACGAGAATCGAACCGAGTCGAGCGACGATTCGGTCGACTCCGACAGCGACTACGAGAACGAAGAGACCGGATTTCGGCGATTAGACGCGAGCGCTGGCGACAGTTCGGGACAACAAAGTTTGTATATGACGGCAAAGGAGAAACATCTCATAATAAAAGATGGTAAAATTCTAGGTCGTTCTAAATCACAGCGTAAGGGTAAAGGTGAGTTGTATGTTTTACGTTGTCGCGTATTGATTAACGCTTATAATAATTTCATCGACATTTCGAGCTGAATTAACCTACATATGTATAAGTAATCGCTGTCTTTTCTCCTATTTGTTTTCAATCTTAACATTCTCGCTTGCTGTGAGATATCATATTCAGGTAATAATTACAAGGTTCTTGTGTGTTGTTGTGATGTTTGTTGAAATCTGGTCATTTTAATTTGTCTTGCCTAGGTACAGTTAAGCACATGTAGAGTGGCTCACGCAAAATTATCTTACATTAGAGTTCGAAATGATTACCGCTAACCGCCAATAATCGGCCAAGCTAATTGCGTTAAGCTGTACAATGTTATGATACGTACAGTATATTGCCTTCTTGCTTGGGATATTTTGTGATTAACTTGTGTTTTATTGTAGTAAGATATTAAAATACCAAATTAAAGCTATAAAGTATTTTAAATTCAACATTTGAAGAACATGGAAGAAATGACTGTGGCCAGCACTTTTGATAATTCTTAAACTCATTTATACGGTACTTCTTTTCATGTAACAAAGCGCATAAGAAGTAAAACAACGCACATGCGTCAAATAAGGCTGCAGAACTGATAGCAATTAGCCGTATGTGCTTCCCGTGATAGTTGGGAATCTATACAGGGTGTTTCGCGAAAATCGTTAGAAATATTCATATAAAATGAGGTGTTGGCTAAACGAGCCTTTAAGGTCACAGATGCATAAATCTGTTGAATTTGAAATACAATATGAAACAATTCGACATTTTATATTCTGTTGTTACTTGCGTTTTGGTGTGTATTTGTAGGGATGGCGTTTCAATTTAAGCGTCATATTAACATGTCTTATGGCATACTAATGAAACTATCGTACAGAATTTTTTTTTTTTTCGTTTCTTGCTAATCGTTTTAAATGTTGGAACATTCAGTTATAGTATTTCAAATACTTCTCTGTTTGAGTAAGTCATGATTTCGAATGAATATTACATGCACTTAATCAAGTCGCAACTTATTCTAAACTCGAAAGTATTTGAAACTACATGAGAATGATTTTTTTTTTGTTTCGGAGTTGCTTGAAATTGTTTGGAATGTTTAATTAATTACATACAAACAGATCGCATTGAAATTTCACACCATGCATTTTGCACGGCTAATACATCACCAAAAGTAAAGAAAATGATGGTTAGAGAATCGAATCGATTATAGATCAAAATGATCCCAACAAGTCAAGGCACCTTAATAAGGGAAACAAACATGCAAACAAGAAAACTATACCAAAATCTACAGCAGGTCCGTTGACACCTTTCCAACTGGGCGTTCCGGTCGTTGGGAATACTACAGTGTCGCCGCCTAGCCCGAAAGGCAAAGAAACCCCGTCCATTTACAAGGTTACAGGAATTAAACCTATCGACGTAGCCGCGCATCTCAAGCTTTTAGGCGAAAGCTTGACTATCATTGGAGAAAGGCTCAAAGAACATGAGGTAGGCAATTTTGTCTGTCTGAAGTTGAGTATTTGAGACAATTCATATTGTTTTACAGGGGCAAATTGCGGTTTCTGGGAGCTTATCAGTCTTGTTAGATTCTCTACTATGCGCATTAGGACCTTTGCTGTGTTTAACACAACAAATCCCCGAGTTGCAGGAGAACTGTTGTACACCAGAACAATTATCGAAGACATTGGATAATGTAGCGTTCATAATGCCCGGTCTGTGAATTTCTGCAAATTATAAATTTTGTTAATCATATTATAGCAATTATAAATAAATACTCTTGGTTATGTTGATCTTTTATTTACATAAGTATAGACATCATTTGTGTTAACATTACACTACAAAATTGATAAACAAGAGCACTTTGGTCTTCACGTCACTAACACGGACACTTTTTCTTATCGTTCTGTAACAAAAGAAATAAACTAATAAAAAGACTGTACGCGTTTGTAGGATGTATTGAAAGGTTACATAAATAGTGAAAACTTAACTTGAAAAATATGTTTGTAGAATTATGCTAGGCATAAATTGTAATAAATTTCTTCTGCAACCTTGCTAACATTGCAGCGTTCTTTTTTTATGCTAAAAGAGGTCAGTTCTGCAACAAAGAAAACCACATAGCGCTCTAATTCAATATATCCTGGAATGTGTTACAGCGGCAATCGCAAAAATGTACACTTAGAATTTGTTTATGTAATTGCTTCGTAAATCATTTTTCTCCACGCTTTCGCATGCAAATTCTTATTTCCAATTGGTTGATCGAATCCACTTGCGTGCGCGAAATGGAGGTGAATGTGTTTACTCTTATCTCAATTAGTTTTTATTTTTTTTCACTGTAAAATCATATCGTTTTTCTAATAGTTTAAATAATTATGAAGTAAAGAAAGAAACTCGCCTATTTAACAAAACGTACACGGGACATCACAACGAACATTTATGGATATCTTCCGGAAGGTTTCATTCCGATTGGATGATTGAAACAGTGAGCTTTGCACGGATCGTCGTACAGGCAGGGCCCGCCTTCCGGCTTCCAGTGCTTGCAGCCGGGACGCGTACAAAGCTCCGGCGGCGGTAAGACGGTACTTACGTCGGGTTTGGGCGGCTTCGGCGGGCACGGCATGATCGTCGCGCCCCAGGGCGCGATCGGGTTGCAGCATTGCGGCGGGAATAGGCGCATCGAACACGGCTTGAAGCCGGTCGGGCAGCCCTTGTTCCCGTCGTCGTTGTTCTTCTTTTGTTGTAGGTAATCTTCGCAGTGCGGTCGCTTGCCATCCACCGTTACGCCCTGCTGTCTTGCCGGCGCGTACATGCTGTTCCCGCCCTGCTGGTCTCTGTGAACGATCGCCTGTTCATGATAGTCGATGTTGTAGTTGTTGTAAAAGTTGTCGTAACGGCTGTTGTACGCATCGCGTTCTTCCTGGATTGTTTGCTGCAACATACAATGTTTGCTATTTTAGATAATTATTTGAGGAGGTACAGCAATGATACCACTTTGAGGTATAGATATTTTTGGAATAAAGGGAAATGAGAAAATTCAAGGACAGTCAGTACCAACATGTATTTAATCGAATTAGAAACAGTTATGTTAGTTGCATGGTTATTTTAATTATTTGCTATTACATTGTTCGAAATTGCTGGTAATGACGTATCTCATCTGCTATCGAAACCAGTTGAATTAACATCTCTTTTTTTATATTTATTACAAATGATAACCAATAAAAAAGGCAATATTGACATAGTTTATTAGCAATAAGTACGAGACAATGTTGCACCCTTAGGTTGAATAGAACTTAAATAGAAGGTAGATTTTCCGTCCACAAATTTACAACTTTACTTCAGAGTTGGTCAATCAATTTCCGTAATTCAATAAGTATCTACGAAAATGACATTGCTTTAGTTTGAAAAAAATTACGTTATTTTCTACCAAAGCGCCTGGCGTTTAAATGTTGGCTTAAATGTTAAAGATCTTATTTACCTGGGGGTCTGTACTAGATTGAGGACAGGGCAGCTGCAACGGTTTGACTGGACAAGGCGACGTAGGTAGCGGTATACACGGTGGGCAAGTAAAACAGACCTGCGCAAAGGGTAACTCGCATGCAGGGCTCACAGGCTGGCAGCAGGGTTCGCAACATTCCTTCTTGTCTCTAAAAAATAAAATAAATGTAGCGACTTGATAGTATGCTTCAAATAAAAAATTACCCATCGTCGATCTGTTTCACTAGTTCTTTAAGTTGCGTCAGGAGACCGTCTTTATTGCATTTTCCGGGCATTTTGTACGAAAATTTCGTCGAACTGCAATTTAGCAAGATAGCCGAAAAATAAATCGAAAAAATGTATGAATGGGATGAGTTACGCAAAATTTAGAAATAAAAATGTCATATAGCGTTTGTTTATGGTTTTGTTACGATGGAAATTAGCGCACCCATAACTTGATTTACATGAACAATTTGTAGTTCATCCTTTCCGTGTTTCCCGACAAGTTCTAGCGTTAATTTGGCTTCATCATAAGCGTATTTACCAGTGGCGGGTCAGTTTTGAAAGAGTTAGTTCTTACTACTTCCAAATTTGGCTCTCCTTTACGCTTTTCTTGCTAGAATTTTGTTCTAGACTTGTAATACTACAATAATATGTAGAAAGCCTCCTCTGCAGCGCAAAATGTAACGAGCCCTTTTCCGCAGCAAAACAATCCTTTATTTGAAAATTTCTTTTATTTATTTCACTATACATACTTTTTAATCACAGATAAACTTATTCCTATTAAATTACAGTTATTCAATGCATTTTTCTGGTTTAAATGAGAATTTATTCATCGAATATCCGTTGTTCTCGTTAAAATAAAATAATATACTTCATGGAAAGACATTACCTTCACGGAAAATGCGAACATACTTATTATCATAAGGGAGTATTGCGTAACGTAGTACCTTAAAGTTACTAAAACAATTTGCAGCGTTACGTAAACACCGAATTGCTAAATTTGAAACCGATTCGAACGTCATGGATAGATTAGTTAGTAGGAAGGAGTAAGATCATCAAGGGGTGGTTATTTCTGTAATATTTCAAAATAATACTGGATGCTTGTGCAGACATTTTTAATACGTGCTAACTTAGAAAAAATACTGATGTTATTAAAAGAGAATTCAAATAATTTTTTTTTTGTACTGCAAAAGGATTATTTGTGTGGCAAACGGTTACAGGTAATTGGTGATATATATGTAATTGCTTTTATCAGAGTACTTGCAAAGTTTCCTATTATACAGGTCGCAAAAATTATTTAATACTGAAAGTGGATTAGATAAAATTTTATAACATTGCAAATAACTCCGATTTATAATGAATTTTCGATCAAAAATATCCACCCTTTAGTGATCATTGAAAGTATTAGGTACAGTTCTTTTTTGACTTAACCCTATTCCACTAGATTAATATTTGAAAGAAAGCAGTCTTATTTGAATAACGTAGATGAAATAAATAAGTGATTATGTGTGAATAAAAGCTAGCCTATTCGATTAAAAAAAAAAAAATTGTTAAGTATGTAATACTTCAACGCGAATTTAAAAAGATATTGCAACCTCACAACTTAAATCTTAAGGATCTCTCGTTCTCCTTTAATAATAATTATTAAAATATATTCTAATTAAATTAACTATTAAATCACTTCATTTTCATTTCTCAAATATCTTTGTAAATTAAAGATTTAATTATTTGCAAACGTTTAATGTGCTTAACAATGTGTACGATGGCTTAGAAGAGTCTTCTCTAAACTAGTATGAAAGGATTATTTTCAAAGGACTTTCAAATAAGCGTTAACGTGAAATGTTAAACATATTATCAGGAGTACCAAGAAGAACAATAATTGAATGTAATACTGAATGCAGCTCATACCAAGTGTATAAATAGCAAAGGAACATGTTACAGTAACACCGAACGAATATATCGGTAGTAGTTCTCTGTTTTCGTTTTACAATTGTTTTATCATCTAATCGTTAATTAGTTTCAGTATTACATTTAGTTAAAATATTAAAAAATAATACATCTACAGCTCGTACGAAATGATACTTGGACAAAATACAAGACGATACAAGACATAGGCAGTTTCTGTAAAACTGTACGTATTTTGCTTTCGAGTAACATCCACGGAATAATACGGTCTTATTCGCTATCGCTAACCGTTGAGTAACCGTTTTGGAATAGAGGCTGCCACGCACGACCTGGAAAGAGAAAGTTGTTTAATTCTGTATTATTCAAGAACAATGTGAGCGGATAGTGTTATTATTCCTCCGCTGCACACATTGATTTTTAATTTAATTTCACTCCATAAAATTATTATGTTCACATATAGCATGTCTAAGCTTGCACTGTCCATTCCATCGTATGCTTATAAACTTCCTTACTTTCTAAAGTCACTTCGAAGTTCTCGTGGTAATCCCTGAGAGTTTTCTTACTCGTATGTCGACAGTTGAAGTCCATGACGAGCACTTTTTTGTGATTGTTCGGCGGTATGTAGATTTGAAGCATCTGCGTGGTAGCTGTTAGCGGTTGCAGTTTGTGCTTATCGGGCGGCTCGATCAACTCGAAAGCGTCCGTGGCGATGTTCCACGTAAAAATACAGCTGGCGATGTAGACGTCTGGCTTTGAATACGATTCGTTTAATTGTAGGGCACCTATTTTTATCACAGCTTGGCAAACAATATGTCCATCGATTGGGCAAATCTAAAAGATAAACAACGTTACAATAGATAGAATAACAAAAATGGCGAAAAGGAACTACGTGGCAGAAGTAATAGAAGCCCAAAAGACAAAAATAAGGCGCCGATAAGTAAAATTACATTGGAATGATCGTCCTTAAGGCAATCTCAATAGGATCGTGACAACTTACGTGAAGTAGCTTAATATCATAATCTTCGCAGTGAAGGAATTCTAAGTGTAGTTCGGAGCATAGCTTCTGCGCTCTCCTCTGGACGAATTGTTCACAGTCAAAAGTCCTCTGCGTGATGATTAATTGCGTTTCAGTTACTTGATCCGTTTTAAACTCAGGTACGATGTCTAACTGCTGATCAGTCAGCGTTTGAACGATGAGCGGTATTTCGATCGGAATATTATATTCATCTGCGGCAGTAAAACAATTACACAAAAAGTGAATCAATGAGCGGTCGAACAACACAGACAGAGCATTTGGCATTTTCAATAAGTCCAACAACTCTAACTACCTGAAAATACGGAAGTAGAAGGTAACATTTACCTCTACTTTGTCCGGACACCAGCGAACTATCTTCGAAGTCTATACTGGAGTACCGCCGCACTACCTTCTTGATCCACTTGGACGATTCGTCGCGCTTAGAATCTACAATCAATAGGCCTACATTGTGCTGATGTCTGATGAGATCGTTGTTCGTGTTGTGCGAGGTAGATGAGTTGTTCGCCGGCCTAAGTATGAGTTTGGACTCATAATCGGAGCAATCACTGTCCAAACTGGGCGAGTACACGTTGAATTTCCGCGCGGATTCGCGCGGTGATATCGGCGACTTGGAATGATGCGGCGAATTACGTACCGAAGGCGAATATAAATTACGAGCGCCACCTGGACTAAATTGTCCGGCGTTACGCGAGTTGGGCGATTGCATCGGCGAGCGGATGCTGGGTGAACGCGGGCTTAAGAATAAGCTACTGTTAAAGTCGGGCGAACGCATGCAACGATTTTCCGAACGATATAAGTACCTGCGTTCCTTCCTTAACGAATTAAAAGGAACTATATTTTCACTATTATCTTCGGAAAACTCGTACTTTTTATCGGCTAAACGCTTTTTACGGAACGAACTCAGTTTTTCGTATTTCTCGTTCTCCTCGATAAATTCGTACGCTTTTTCCGCGATTTTCTTATCGATCTTAGATTTCTCGACCGACTTTTGTATACCGGAACTTTGCGGCATCGAAAATATGCAATCTTTAGTGCCCTGAAGGCGTTTCAATCGCGGATCCACGATGTTTTGCACGAGAGTGTTGTGATAACTCTTACCCGTCACATTAAGCGGCTCGCAACTGATGTTCAGCTCGTGAAATGGTTTATTGCAATCGTTACCTTCTAGATCATACTCGCTAAAGTCCTCTAGAATCGCTTCTACTACACTATTCGTGCTGAAATGGTCACTTGCCGTTTCCGACACTTCACTGAAGTTATCCGCGAAACTGCAACTGATGTGGCTGGAAGCTTTCATTTCGTCCTCTTTTACGAAGGTGGCGATAATCGGCGGCGACGGCTCGGAACTTGATACGTTTAAGATGTGAATGTAATGGCCAGTATTGATGACTAAATGATCGGGATAAGCTAATGAAACGTGTGGATCGAAAGTCGGCGATGGTTGTGCGAGAGAGAACATATAATGCAGTATAAAGCCATGTTTTGTGCACCAACCTTGACGTAATTTACCTGAGCAAAGAACAATCGTAATATTAAAAAATATATTTACAATTTTATCCATATTCCGAACTTACTGTTATAGATTGATGTGGCTTTGCAATATTTACAGTTATTAGACATTGGTAATGTTAGTATTGTTAAAAATGCCATTATTGGATTCGTCGACCTGTAAAAAGTAGTAGTATTATGAGTTTTTTGTGATTATAAATCGTTTTCAATTAAAGAGAGGTCAAACTTGTGAAAAATCATCAATTAGCAGCAAGATCTGATTAAATTCATAGTTATTATCTTTAGTTTTTCTACGGTTGTTTATCAAAGGATTGTATCAGATCAGAATCACGCTTCTTTAATAACATCACAAATACAAATTAGCAATAAGGATAGTGTGTAAAATAAAAACGTAGGCTTCCACGGGCAGAGTCAGTTGAAACTAAACGTGTTCCGCGTTTGAACCGTGTCACGTCGTTGGTTAAAATAAAACTCGACGTTTCGCCCACAATTGTATGAGGCGAAAACCAACTAGCAGTTGCTTTTCGCCTCTAGCATGGTTCACACGATGAGTTACCGTAATCAACTGCTTCCCGCTCAGTTAGTTTCGCCTCTGGCGTGGTTCACACGTTGAGTTACCGTGCCAACTGTTGCCACCACTCTCTTGAAGAAGCCCCATACGATTGTGGGCGAAACGTCGAGTTTTATTTTAACCAACGACATGACACGGTTCAAACCCGGAACACGTTTAGTTTCAAGGATAGTGTGCTTAAAAGACTGTCGCATTTTTTAAAGTAATTTTCATAACGCTCTTTATCGCAAGTTTGAGCACAAACTACTAAAAATCATCAATTACAAAAACACAAATATGGCTTCGGTAAAGAAATTTCTTTGTTTTTGGACGTAAAAACGCGTTAGCATATAGTTCATTGATAATGTTTGAGTAATATCGGAATACTGAATTAATTAATTGAATACTTTCACATCGGTTTGAAATAATTACGGATAAAAAGTGCTAAGATTAAACCGTTGCTTTTTTAATGCATTCTCACAGGAAGAAGATAATCTTTTTTCTTCAAGATTCTATAAAATGAGAGTGTTAAAATAAATTCTGTAAGAAATTTTAATAATTGAAAAGGTAAATATATTACCCAAATCCATAACATATCAGTTTGTATGGATCGGTGGGAAACTGCATAAATATTATCTTGTCTAGTTCCTCTGGTCCTTTCAGGAATTTAAAAATACGATAACTTGATATATATTTCAGCTCTTCACCAGGTACAAATCTCCAAATGTATAGTTCATATCCTATGGTAGGAAACAAGTTTACGGTGTCTTCTATCACTTTCTCCTTATAGCTAATAAAAAACTGCCCACACAGAGTAAAACCCATAAAAATATGGCTCCTTAAAACGACGCGTAAATCGATTAAAAAATATTTAAAGTCAAGGTATGTCTCTATACTTACATTAAATCTGTTGAAGTTATTAGTTGATCTAATTTAAACTTACATTGACAATGTATGTAATCGAAAATAGGTTCAGTCTTAGCTCTAGAATTTTTAGTAACCCTGCCATACAACTGTAAATGAGAATCAAGGGATTAAACGAATTTAAAAGTTTGTATATACTAAACATGGAGTACACACTAACATACAATTTTGAGGTTAGAGCGATACGATACCTGTCTATTAATTAATTTATGAATCACATTAAAGTTGTTCGTGCAATCCGACGAAGAATTGGTTTCTTTCGCGGATTCTTGCGATTTGAAACTATCACAATATTTAAGGATATAGCCTTGGGAAAAATTTGAATCGGAGCTGTCATCTTCGTACACACTTGACGCCATGTTGTTTGTTTCTTTCCCATCTGTTTCCATCAAGTTTCAAATTTAAATTTCTGAACGGGCACATTCTTAAATTGCATGATTATTAAATTTA
>LR736886.1:3812191-3823879 GCA_902654985.2 Oryctes borbonicus
AAATAATAGTTTTTTTACATGTTGCACGCGAGATCTAGTGAAAAATCTATCGGATAGTGCACCTAATGGATGTGTATACGTCCTATACGGTCCTTAATGGGCCATCCAGTATAACGATTATATAGAAGATAGCATCGCGCAACGCGTATTTACGACGGGAGGGCGCGAGGGTGTACGAGGAGGAAATCGTCCGGTCGGAAGCTTTCGTAAAAGCTCGGTTTGGGAGGGGGCTGTGTGTGAGTGTGTAAAACGGTGCTGCTCCAAATTTAAATCAAGTCGTTTTAAACGTATTTCGCTTAATTATCAACTAATTAAAAGACCGATTGCGTCCTCACCGGTGCTTATCCGTCAAGTTAGACACGGCCGGCGGCGGCGGAACGAGCTGGAAGATCAGCTTCCGGCGTGCACCGAGCGCCCGGAGAGCTTTTTCCCCATTTTCTGAGCTTCTGCTTCCCCAAAAACGACGATGTCGAAGAGAAGAGGAGCGAACACCGTTCGATAATCAAATCCTTGCGACGGAACGGGACCGATCATGATGTAGGGGGGAAAAAGTGGCGTTTATTTTCGAAGCGGAACGAGCTTTTCCCTCCCGAATCGAAATTATCGAATGGAATAATCAAGATAACGTCTCGAAAAATGCTGGAAACGTTTGTGTTAGTGCACGGGCTCTAACGCAGACTATAATATTGATTAAGCCCTCAAAACACTCGCCGTGCGGATCCAAATCTAAAAGGCAGCAGCAGCAGCTACGGATTCTAAACTATTTCGCCGTTGTAGTGACTGAAAATGCAACGCATTTTGTACACCAAGACGAGAAGAAAGTTCGCGATCCAGAAATTCAAATGTAGATGATAATGTTTACAACTAGGTAAGTACCGATTGCCATTCATAATATTTGTAGATAGTAAAGTGTAACATGTTGTATTTACGCATACGTAAAGGTCTAATTTACTGAAAAATCTTACAAAAATTTCATATTTTCATCCATAAAATTGCTTGATATCTTCGAATAATCCATGTATTTTTTTTTTCCGAAAACTAATTAATCCAAATAACACGTATGTTTAAATATATATTTGATACGTTTTTATTGACCAACAGATTTATAACTAGGACATAGAAATCCAACATTCTTATATTTTTTTCTTTTGCTTTCTATAAAATTTACAATTCAAAAGCATTTCCAACAAATTCCATCCTTCCTGTATGTACCTATTCTCGCTACTCGAAAAGGGCAGTGCCCTGTCTCAGCGCTAAAACTAGATATTAACTTTAACTCTCTAAGTTGGAAAAGGTTGTCGGCGACTTTTCCGGGGAAAATGTTACAAACTTTTCATCCCTTTTTCGACGTTGCCTTCGTCGCCCATTTTGACATGTCCTGCCTTCTTTCTAGTGGGTTTCTCTCGGTTACTTTCCCTTTTTTTTAACTTTTTTACCCTATCCAACCCCATCCTTACATCTATCCCGCACTCCGCTTCCTGGATGCTATTAGTTGATTTCGGCGAGAGATCGTGAGTTTTTTTTTTTTAATGGAATCGGTTTAAAATACTAAATTAAGTAAGTTACAGTTGATTAAAAAAAAAATAGAGAATTGCAATTAACAGTAAAATGATTTCGTCGGGTAACCTATTAAAGATCTGGAAGACGTTTTAGAAGATATATTATGCATTACAGTTGAAATAGGGCTTATGTAGCTTTGATATCTTTAGGGAGTTATCCTATCAATTAGTAATTGTTGTGAGAGAAGGAATAACATTTTCATCTAACATTGATTAAAAATGAAACAAAAGAACATTTCACCAATTGTTCACCAATGTGTTTTGTTCTGACATGTTTTTTGTTTAGTCTTACAAATATCTGGGATGTAACAGAAACAAATTCAATTAGAAACTAAAACTAAGAACGTAAGTCACCTATGGTTTTGACAAGGTGAATAGCTTATATACATACCTCGTTGGGCCGTCACCACACATACATGTATAAAATGCAGCATGTTTAATTGAATAGTGATTATTTTCACTGATCCAATAATATATCTTTCGAAACTATTTCTAACATTCTGAATGCAGAATACAGAATACAGAAACCTAGATATGAGGCTGTTATTTGTTCTAAGAAGAACTTTTACTACTCATATTATTTAAGTTGTATTTTATCCTTTTTTGTTTGTAAAAAAAAATCTTTTTTCTTTGCAGAAATTATAAATTTTTACAATTTTTAAATAGTTGACCAACACGAGCTATGGAAAAAAATCGTGTGCACCAAGAGCTACAGAAATCTTTGAAAATAATTTTAAATGAATCAGGTTTAAACAAGAAAAAGTTAAGACAACGAGCTGTCACAAGTAAAGCAACAATTCAACCTTCAACCCACCAAGTATAACCTTCATTTATATGAGAATTGATAAATAGCAGACACAGTTTATAGTGAGATAGATATGAGACAAACCTAAGAAGAACAATCATTTAAAATAAGCGTAGTGTTAAATAATCTCAGTTGAAATTAGTAAAAGGATACAGCATATCAGCCTAATGCGGCTAAAAGTTTACCTTCAAAAAAATTAATTATTTCGCTAATAACATAATAAACAACAAGCTTGTGTATTCTTATTTGATGCTGAGAACCGCAATGAATATTTAAATATGATACACGAACTTCATACCAGTTTGTACCTTACTTCAATAATTTATGTTAGTAAATAAAATACGACACAGTTCGTCATAACTGCATTAAAGACTCCCTTTTCGGGGATTACGCTTTGTGTATACTTTGTATAGAATTATATCACGGTTGGTTACATCCTGCTGCATTCAAAAGACTTTCTCCCTTTGCCGATATTTTTTCCATGGAACGGATAGAACGAAAACTTTTTATTCGCGGTCTCTTCTGCTTCTTCTTCGGGTAACTGGAGATGGGTCGAAGAGATAACTAAATCCGTGCCTTCCTCGACTGTCACCGTCAAAGCTTGGGGAAAGATAAAATTCTGTTTCGTTCTGCGAATTCGGTTTGTGTCGTTAAATTTGGTGGATGCGCCGGAAATTATGAATAATTTTCGTTAATTTCGTAAGAATTTTAGTTGTAAATTGGAAAATAATATTTTTCTTCAATTGATAACATCTTTTTGTATATTTAAGTGGAAATTTTTACAATTAAAAGTGCATAGCGTAATTTATATTGTAAATTAAATGTTTTCTATAGTAGAAATGTCTTTCGGGTGATGTCGTGTAGTTAATATTTTACTTGACGTTTCGCTGACCATGCTGTCAGCTTCTGCAGAAGATTTCTAATTAAAAACTGTCTTTAGAAATCTTCTGAGGAAGCTGATAGCATGATCAGCGAAACGTCAAGTTAAACATCAAGTACGCGACAACACCCGAAAGACATTTTTACTATGGATTTCGGTCGTGAAAGCCTACACTCAAAATGTTTTCTACTTGATGGTAGCAAGATGGATATTGTATTTATTGAGTTTGAATTAAAAACGTAGAGAAGTTCAATAACAATTAATATTAATAATAAACAACCTTCCGAACGATGCGAGATCTAATCCCGGCCGAGACCGTTGATTTCTAATCACAGATCGGGGTGTCTTCGGACAAGAAACAACACTGTGTTTGGCATGTTGAAAATCCATGGCGGAAGTTGAAACATCTCTGAATTCGGCAAAATTTTAGCGGGGTCGGTTGGGAATCAAGCGAATCGATGCCTAGAAATGCGAAGTGTATTCCGTAACCCGACCTTTCGTCCAACAATGTAACAATGTATTTAGGTAATCGTATTACGATTGACTAAACTTCGCTGCGTTAGTATATTTCAAAAGTAAAACAATAATTTCAAGAGTAGAACTAATGCGAAAGCAATTTGTGCAGATGAGCCAAACTATTTTCATTCATTACTCACAAAGAATCTCATAATTCTTAATTTTCTTATATTCCTTTCTAACTAAACAACTTCATTTATAGATTTCGATACGCTGGATCCATTAAAAGTTACCCCGATTTTCTATCTCTTGCGGTAAACGAGCTATAAGTTTTAAATTGTTGGGAAACTTTGATCTCTATCTTTAGCCTTTGTCGGGGTGTAATTCGAAAAATAAACGAGATAGGTAAAAGAGGGTGGCGGGAATCGACTCTCAGAATCTGATTTTACTCAGAAACATGTAACTATCGTGTTAATTGTATTGTAATGTTCCACTCTTCATCAGGGCGACAATGTATTTTCTATAAATTGTAAAATCCATGCAAAAACTATAATTTAGAAAAATTTTACATTTTTTGAAGATTGGAAATTTTTAAGCAGGAAAACAGAAATTAACAAGCTACGTTAAATGTTTAATTAATTCATTCTCGTCCAATTTCAATTTTCAATTTATTTATTATTTGATTTTTGATATTGTAAATATCATTAACCGGACAACTCGTATCCTTTTCTTCGTATGAACTATTTAACTTGCAAATATCATGCAGGATTAAAAGTTGTTGTTTTAATGTCCTGATTTTATTCGAGGATTTAACCTTGATATTGTTATCCATAATTCGTCTTAATCGAAAAGAGTTGTTCCAGCATTCAACAATATTTCGACATCTCGATGAGAGTAAAATTCAGACCATTCTATGTTTATTTATTTATTTATTTATTTATTTATTTATTTATGCAAACATACCATTGGCTGTAAAGAAGCTTAGCAAACATCAGCGGTTATCTGTATTTAAGGACAAGTCAATATTAAAGTCACCCAGATATATAATTTTTTTATTTAAACCTAAGTGATCAGTAAAACTAGATAAATGATTACGGAGCAACATACATAGTTGAATACCTGATTTATGCTCTACCTCAGTATCTATTTTATGTGTTTTATTACACCCACCTTCGTTCGCACCGATCTTTCACACGGTTACACCAAACTACCTGACATTTACCTTTTACAAGTTAGCTAATTCGACCGGAAAATTTTCATTACACTCTACGTACGTACATATTATGCTTAATCGATCGCGATATTCGAAAATGATTGCTCTACTTACAGCCAGGCGTACACGTACGTCGCGATAAGGGCTTAGGTAAACTTTTATTTCGAGAGATTTTTCCTCCTCCGCCGACTGGCTAGATATAGGACCACAGATAACTACAACATAATGCCATCAACGTTTCGAAGAGTACTCTGTAATCAATACGAATTTATCCCACACACACACATCTCGCTAAAATAGAACGCACCGAACGGATAATGCCAAGTTCCCTTATAATTCCAGCAACTCGCCTGTGTGGACCTCGTATTTGACCCGTTTACTTGATGCGTGCTGCATGCGGTTGGCGACGTGATGGAAGAAGACGCGTTCGGATGAGTAGCGTGAAAGGGGTGGCGGGGATCTAATTTAGTGTTAGTTTCATCTACGTGGATGATGTAATTTTGGAAATAGAGCGGTTTCTTCCGTGTAGAGATGACGAGGATGTATCTAGTAAAAATTTGACTTTTGAAATGTGGCAAAGTGTTACTTTGTTAATGACGATAACTTCTCAGTGTTGTGATTCCTTGGTAAGCCTGTATTTAAATTTTGTCCTCAATTAAAACCATGTATTATGAAGTAAACTGGTCCTAGTGTAGTACTCTGAAGAATCGATGCTCCAATTCTTTCAATACGTAAAAAATATTTAAGTTTTAATTATGGCCATATGTTTGCTCAAGATTTTTTTCATTATTAAAGTGGTTATTTTTAATTTACTAGAAAGTCGTTAATTCTATTCAGTTCTTCTTGCAGTCTCTCGCAGTAAAAAATATATTCCATTCATTATTGATTGTTACGAGAGTGCAAAATTGTAGTTCTTTTCTTCTAATTTAATTTGTCGTAAAAGGATTGTAAAATTTCTGTTTTGTTTTTTTTTTCCAGAACTTTCAGTAATTTTATGCAGCAACGGATTTCAGTCCCTTTTAAGTCCAGGAAAATGATCACAACTCTGCTGCCTTTGTCAATTTCACCTTTCCACCAAATTTCTCAAGTAACAAATTTTCATATTACGCCTCATTAAAACAGTTGCAAGAATGCGAGACAATAATAACAATGACAATAATATATTTTAATCCTTTTGATCCTAGGGGGAGACACGCCAATTTCGTTGTATCATAAAATAAAATGGCAAACAACACACTTTAACCATTAGTCAAAACACGATTTTTTTTGGATACTTGCATGATACGAATCTTGTTTGCGTTATGATAGTTAATCTGAGGATTATTATTTAATTTTCAGCTGCAAAAAATTAAAATCTCCACCGAAGTATTTACGAAAGGAAAAGAACCTAGTTTCTGTGCGTTTATTTGACTAAAATCACCTTTTAATTTCTCTATTTTATCATCTTTATTCTTCTTTCTTGATTGATCTACAGTTAGTACCACTGCTTGTCGTTAGTAACATTTATTTTTTGGCATAAATTTTTGTGAATTTAATTCGTTAAATAAGAATCGATTCCATTTGCTTCTCTACTAGTGACGAGTTCGTCTTCAATTAAAAAGGCAATCAATTTGAAATCACTTATGTATTTCCCAACAATTTTCCAAGAAATGCGTCGTGTTTCGTATCTAGGGTATTGATTTCTCGAATGGTGTTAGTCATATTGTAGTTTCCGATGTATGTATGTATATGTATGTACATATGTACTACACTTCCATTGGAAAATCTGTATCAGGTCAATTGGCCTGTTTCTGCTATAGATGTTACGAATTTAATTCAAGGATGTCTTTTTATTAAACTTTCAAACATTTTTTTTTATTGACAAATGCATAATATTAATAAAAAATAAAAATTAGACGCGCTAGTAAAGAAAGTTATGACTGCAGGTTCATCAGGTTGTTAAAATTTAATTTTTAAATTAGATACATTCATCAATTAACGTACAGAAATTGAGCCCAAAGTTGCGATCATTTTCTTCGGCACATTTTAGTAACGGATACCTTTTGTCGGCTTTTCCTCATGCTGAAACCTCTACATAGCGGATAGACGTTTCGTTTCGGGTTCATAGAAGTAAATCGTCACCACTCACGATAACGAACGTTTGATGAGCTTCCAGTATTGAACTGGCTTAAAGTTCTTCGACAGCAATTGACGCAAGCCCTTTTGTTCTTTAGTTAAAAATTGTGGGTTCTCACTGTTTCAAAATCAAGTCATCGTGCAGAATTTTCTGGATTAAAGTCTTTCAAATGGCCAAGGAAATCATTCTCACGGTACGTAACGTGCCAATCTTTTTTGATCATTTGGCGCCATATTGATGCGCAGCTTTGATGTTCTTTTGAGCGAGTGGTGTCTTAGGATCGTCGTTGAGATCGGTGTGTCCACGTTAGAATTGGCAGCTTCACCAAGAAATTGTCGATTGACATGGTGCTTCATTACCACAAGCAGAAACCAACTCGACGAGACGTTGTTGAAATAATAATTTTAACAAAAAAAGAAAAATGTTTTAGACGCAATTTTCCAAATTGGAATAATTTGGGTTGCTGACTTGCGGCGTCGCATTATTTTGGTAAATATAATTCTAAAACTGGCTGTTTATGAAAGATTTTCCCCCTTATAAGCCTATTGCCAACGTGTAAAAGCAACCCCAAAAATATGGGTTAGTGAAATTGTCTAATCAATAACATATTTAATGCCGGTCGTAAATTATCTAACCCAGATACATATTTAATGCGTAAGGAGTGAATTAAGGATAAATGCAGGAATTCTTTAGCGTTCCTTGTTGTATTATAATTTCCCCCTTGCATTTTCTCTATCGATCAGGCCGGTAATAAGCGTGGGTCGCTTTTATCACTGTAATAATCTATTGATATTTGTTCTGGTTGTTTTCTCGTTTGTGGCGGAGCGTTTTCTGAATGGAGTCGAGGAATTTTAAAATCGAATAATGTCGCGGAAGGAATAATTTTATATAATTAAAATTACTTATTAAGAACAAAAGTCTATAAAATCTCACGCCCTTTAAGCACTAAAAAGCCCTTCAAAGATTAACAAAAGTTATAAAAATGTGACTGTCGGCAAATATATAAAGCCTTCGATTCGTCAGTTAAACAGAGTCTGTACAGGGAACGGGCGGAAAGGGATCTAATAGAAGCTTTGATGTAAGATAATTGGTTCTTTTTTCGTTACGAAAGGGGCACAAGATAACGCGAAATTAGGAATTTATTCAAAGTAAGTAGATGTACTTTGAACATTGCAATAAAGGGATCGAGAACTGTAGATGGGGTATTTTTAAAACCGAGATGGGAACTTTGAACATGCGAAGTATCCCTTTATATTTTGGAGAACGTACGTTTAGAAGTTCATGAAAAAGCAAAAAAAAGTAAATGGTTCGTTGCTAATATGAAAAAATTTCTACCGTTTTCAAAGCGTAGAAGGAAGAAATTCGCTGTTGGAAAAACATGTTTACTCTTCGTCAAATCTACAGATCATGTGAGCTGTGATGTAAGAAAGAGGCAAAGGGAAATTTTACCTGTGAGACTTTACAATTTCAAGATCTCATAACTTTTTCTACGAGTATCGATTTTTTTGTTAATTTATATCCGACGTTTCGAGAACATTTAAATAATGCTTTTTTTTAAAGGGAACTTAATTAATTTATTAGATCATTTCATCAATATTTTATTGAAGATTCTAGAAAAATTGATATCTACAGATTATTTTTTTTTGTTCTGGTAATTCTTTCAATGGAACATCGGCAACGCGAATATTCAGATTTGGATGAAATTTGATCTCGAAACATGTTTTTACACTTTTTTTAATAATTTGAAATTTGCACTGGACATCGACTTTTTCTAACATATTTGAAGGATACTCCAAGGAAGCTCCAAAGTGGCGCTAAGAGTGAAGGAAAAGAATGTTTATTATATAGGCAACACATAGACCGGTTATACAAGTGTTAATCTGACCAATAATTCTATTTTCGTATTGTTTTAGGACGACAATCCAGCGCTGATCTGGTATGCAGTGGCGGAAACTGGCGCGTACTAAGATCACATCGGGACGATCGCGCACGCGCAATATGCTTTGCTGCGGTCGTAGGAAGGTAAGAGCTGATGATCCAATTTGAACCTTTAATTTATTTTTTTTGTTAATGCTTACCACAGTAGAGTCTGGCTTATCTGACAGAAACGAGTCAATAGTACGTCGGATAATAAGGAGGAATTAAGAAAAAGTGTATGTTATGATTTTACATATTAAACAAGTAAACATAATGGTTCACAAGAAATTATATAGTAAAAGGTTCAGTCCTGGGATGTTTAAAAAAAAAATTTGACCCTAGTCTACTTTCCTGCCGATTACCGTTTCTTCGCTGCCGATTTCCGTAGGTCTCTCTTGTTCCTTTATGTATTTCATTGCGATTTTTAAGGTTTTTAATTCCATTTTTACACGAGATTCTGAGAGGCTCATCGCTGAGATGCTTGATCTTGAATTTCGTTGCTATCGCTATTGACAAATGCGACAATTTCTTCATCAGTTATTTCAAATTGATCGTCTTCCTTCATCCAATTTTCAACTTTTTGCAAATAAGTCTCGTTACATCTATGGACACGTTTGACTAAGGATAGAATACTTTTTTCCCTAATATTCATCTTCGTTCTTCCTTCGTCTTCCACGATTTGGTAGTTGTTAGTTGTCAGCCCAGCCCGTCTCAATCCAACAAATAACATCCTTCAAATTAACGTATTTTAATATTTCAATCATGTTTTGTCCTTCTTCAATTCCTTCTATCATTGCCGACAGTAACCTTCTGCGATAATTTATTTTTAGCGCCTTGATCCATCCGTTGGCAAATTAGATGGCAGAAATATAGCTGGAGCTTATCTGCATCAAGGTGCATCGGCATTATAGCTTTATGGTGTATAGACGGCAAAAGTAGATACTTGTAAATAAATATTTTCTCCTCGAAAATAGGGTTAGAACAGACATGCTAGAACTACAGCTTGCACGTGAGATTTTTAAGCGATAACTTGAGTGCTGTCATCATTTACCATCAATAAGAAAGGTCGAATGAATCTTCTTCAAAACTCTTGAAGAAATTTTGGATTAAGATTGTTGAAGAATTTCTTTAACAGTTAATTTTTCTATTAAACAAGAAGTAAGGAAAATTAGAAGGTGTGGTTACCCTATTTTCTTTAATCCCTTTTTTAGTACGTTCCCAAAAATTATTGCAAAAATCTAAAGCTAGATTCTCGCAGTTCATCTGTAGAAACTAATCCTTCTTCGACAGAAAAAAAGAATTAAAAAAATGTACGTTTTATTTTCCCTCGCCTTAGCGCTGGAACAAAAGAGATTGCTCCAGTATTTTAAGAAGAGCTCTAGGATGTGTTGCGAACCTGTACAACTCGTACACCGCGCGACAGTAACTTAGCATTGAACGTAATTGGTCGTCTTGTTTATAGCTCTGCCTCGTCTCTCTACACCCCTATTTGCTATCGTCTATCTGCCGTTTCTACCGCCTCCGATTCTCCGTTTCCGGTTCTTGAAGAGCGGTCCCCTCCTGCCGGTTAATTAGTCTAGTAGCGTGCGAGTGTAGTACTACACCCTACTACTAGATTTACGTATAGAGCGCGTCACGTGAAAGCGCTACATTCATAATGCCGTGTCGTGTCGCGTCGCTATGTGACGTTTGAGCGAAATCGGCCGCCTACACCCAGGTTCGCGCGATGAATGGCGCCGCATATGGGGTCGCGGTTCATTCTTCCACTTCTTCCACCGTTTCGCGCTACCCTAAAGGCCTATTATCATCGCCGCCGCTACAAATAAGTGGATGCATGTATTACATGCGCCATATACAAATGTCGTATACGTCATAGTTACCTGTATGTATACTTGCACGTTAGCGGGGTTACGACGTTGACGCGATTGATACAGTATACGGAGGCGGTAACCTGGATTTAATTAAGCACCGACAGAGGGCGTTTGATTGTATAATTATTAGGTTGTAATAGGAGAATATTGTACTTGTGTATATAATAGTGATTGTTAGGTTGTTACGTCAAATGAGGGAAGTAGCACTTAAGTTTTAAACAAAACTAGAGGGGAATATGATCAGATTATTCTGTCAGATTCTAAATTGATGTAAGAATGGGGAGAAATTAATAAGAGATTATTTTAACAAAAGATTTTAAAAGAAACAAGCTCTCTTTTATTTTGGTTGTGTTTCTTGTTTCTAATCAGTAGATGACTTGGATTTAATTTCAAGAACATCTTAGAACAATCATGATGTTTGTGACTTATCCTTTCCGCCAATTGGATTATCTCATGGCAAACTTAATGTACGTGTAATTTTTATACGTTTTTAGCAAATGAAAGCTTTTAGCGAGATTATTTTAGCACCAAAGACGGAATTTGTTTGAGAGTGCTGCGAGCATTTAGATATTTTATGTAAATTCTAAATAATTGCGTATTTCCCAATGATAAATTTTATTTTATGCACACAAACTTTTGAAAAACCATGTAAGTTTCTCATTAAAGGCACTCTATAT
This sequence comes from Oryctes borbonicus, assembly GCA_902654985.2. Lineage (NCBI taxonomy): Eukaryota > Metazoa > Arthropoda > Insecta > Coleoptera > Scarabaeidae > Oryctes > Oryctes borbonicus. The sequence goes on from LR736886.1 coordinate 3,823,686, forward strand.
TCGCTTCACTCGATGCGCATGTTTGACTTGTTTTTGTGTAGTACGTCATTCAAAAGAAATGGTACGTCGTCCGTCGCCATGGTTTATAAACCGATGCAGAACTTCATTCTGCAGAAGTTTTCTTCTACTCCTGTTCCTTTTGCGGAGCTGACGGCGTATGCGAGATTTTCCCTCACAACCCTGACGGCGTATGC
>LR736886.1:3833311-3891889 GCA_902654985.2 Oryctes borbonicus
CGACATCACCCGAAAGACATTTCTACAATCAATTTAGTTCTGTTCAAAGATTTATTTATCTTTATTTTACTATTTATCAGGTAGTGAAATATTTAGAGAATTTAAAGTAAATACTGTAAATGAAGCTAATATTTGAGCAGCAGAGTGGCTAATTTGCTTACTGTCTATTGAAAACTTTGTAGGTTTACATCACGTATAAAACAATTGGGAAAGTTGCTGTTTTATGTTTGTTTTGAAACCGAAGAGAAAACGGAGCTGTGATAAATGACGTTCAAAAATAAACGAAAGATACTCATTTCCATCTTTTATCTCTACCAACTTTTATTTGATCTGGTAAAAAGAAAAACTACAAACAAATTCTCACGACCGCTTTCGATCTTTTATTTAATGGTGTTTCGAAATTTTTACATGACGTTTTGGTTCTTTTTGGCCATCATCAACTTTATCATTTCTCATCGCCGCCACATTGGATTTTGATACCATCAGGAAGGCTCATGTTGACAAAAACTTTTGATAGTATGCTCTAATTCACAGTAATAATGAAATTGGAAAAAAATAACCACTTCTCACAAATATCTTGTGGCTACACAACATGGTGTTGTGAAAGCTGGAGAAGATTAGAAATCTGTAAATTTAAAGATTGTTGCTTATTGAAAATTTGTAAGATGATTTCCATCATTTCTAAGTTATTTAAACTTAAACCTTTGTTGTTGGCGTAATGTAAAATTTTGAAATTTTGCATAAGGAACCATTATCAAAATAAATATTTGAAACATTTTTGAAATCGTCCGAATTTCCTTTATAATATTTCTTGGGGATTTTTTTCATAATTTTCCTAATTTTGTTATATCTCTCCAACTAACAGCTTCGTTTATAGATTTCGATACGCTGGATACATTAAAAGTTACCCCGATTTTCTATCTCTTACGGTAAGCGAGCTATAAGTTTTAGAATGTTGGGAAACTTTGATCTTTTTCTTTAGCCTTTTTCGGGATGTTTTTCGAAAAATTAACGAGATAGGCAAATGAGGGTGGCGGGAATCGATTCTCCAAGTCCAATTTCACTCAAAAACATTTCACTGAAGCCTTTGTATTGCGCTGAAAAGTCCTCAAAGGGATTTAGAGTAAAGCACGAGAAATTAAAATTTTGCCTCTTTTTTGTTGAAATTTATTAAAAAATCCAAAAGTATCAATTTCGCCTATCTAGGGATGTTTCTTTTAAATATAAAATATGATATAATAAATAATATAATCATTATTTGTTTTACGATAATCTCCAGTTTAGTTCTTAAAGGAATAAACGTGTTTTCCGAACGTGATGCACAGCTAATCGAAAATGTAAGGTTTCATAATTATTGCCTATGTACATAACGAATACTTCAAACTTCCCAAATCTAGCGCAGCTTCTCCTAACTAATATCTTTACAGCAATAATAACACATTCAATTCTGTACGTAAATCTTATTACGCAATCATTTTGTTCCCGATAACGTTAACGGAAACAAATCGAATTTTGATTCGATCCGGTAAACACTTATCCCGCGCTTCCGAGCGCTCTCGTCTTGTCGGATCGTCGCTCAACAAAGCCCGAAACACGATTCTCGAGCCGCGTGAAGGGTAATTAAGAAACATATACATTCGACATTGTTTACAGTCAACAAGCAGATATCACGACCCGTTAGCACAATGGGGAAAGGCTCAAGTAACAATCGTTATTACACGGCATAATATCGGTTTATTTGCGTACGTACAGTTGTATATTGATGAAATCGAGTTTATTTGCTTATGCGGGCGTGTAGTTTAGTTGATTTGCAAATTTATTTGGTACGCGACCAATTGTGAGCTGCGAATAATTTTATAAAATTCTCGTTAATTGCAAGGTTTAAAAAAACACGGTAACTCTCTTAGCTGCCCAATTCCCCATGTAAAGCTTTCTAAGCTCAACACTACCCTTCGCTGTTTGATTCGATAACTTAGAAACTATAAGAGACAGCAAGGAAAACTTAGGACAAGATTTAAATTGTTTTTCATGCTGTTAACGACGGCGTAAATATTTTCCTTGTAATAAATATTTGTTTAGAGAAAGAAGCCCCATGACCTTATTTTTTTTTGGTGCAAATTGAATTACTTTCATGTTTTTCATTAAATCACTCTCAACATTGAACACCTACACTGCCGTTCAGTGAAGTTCGGTAATACAATAAAAATCTATTATATCACACTGTATACAATTATTAATACATAAAATTAGAAAAACATTAAGCATACACTCTTTTCTAAGGGATTAAAGCCATAAATTATTATGTAAAGTAGAAATATTGCGACGACCACAGTAAAGTCCCTTTTATTATCATTCCAAGAATTTCTCGGAAGGACCGATCTTTTGAAACGGGTCGTTTGGGGATTATTAACGAACAATACATTTAGGAAATATACCGCAGTATCACTCTTGTTTATTTATCACAGGCGTAAAGATATAAATTTGCTTCATTTTAATGTTAAACGTGTGTTGGTGTGCATCTGTCGTTTTTGCGCGAAAGTTTTAAGAAAATTTACTTCAAAATGGCACGTGGCAAGCCTACCAGTGTAGAAAAACGTTCACGCATTATTACGCTGTTTGAAGATATCCTTCTTCAAACGGGGCGACAAATTGCTGAAAAAATAAATATGAGAGGTTCAACAGTAAATGACATCATGAAGCGATATCGGACAACTGGAACTATAGAAAATCGTGTTCGTCCTGGAGCATCCAGGAAAACAACAAAAGCTGAAGATTTGAGAACTGTATTATTAAGCAAACGCAATAGAAAATTAACAGCGCCACAAATAGCAGCCGAAGTCAATCGCGGCCGTGAAGAACAAGTTTCGGCGAGTACGGCAAAACGTCGACTTCAACAAGCGGACCTTCATGGACGCATTGCCATTCGAAAACCCTTATTACGTCGGAGCAACAGAGCAAAACGGCTACAGTGGGCGGCCCGTTCTCATCTAGATTGGTCGTTAAATGATTGGAAACACGTGCTTTGGAGTGACGAGTCAAAGTTTGAGGTTTTTGGGCAAAATCGACGAGTTTATGTCCGAAGATCTAAAACCGAAAAGTGATCCCGAACTGCATTGTGCCTACAGTGAAGCAAGGACGTAGTTCCGTGTTAGTGTGGGGATGTTTCTCCTTCGCTGGGACGGGAGATTTATGCAGAATGGAGGGTGTAATGAGGAAGGAAAATTATTTTGCAATACTCCAGAATCATGAAGCGCCATCAGGATTGCGTATAATAGGCCGTAACTTTACATTCATGCGTGACAACGACCCAAAACACACTGCGTTAGTGTGTAAGGACTATCTAAAGGAGCGAGAAGAACAGCACACCCTGAAAGTAATGACATGGCCCCCACAAAGCCCAGATTTGAACCCGATAGAGTTGTTGTGGGATGAACTGGACAGGAGGATCCGAAAAATATGCCCAACTTCACAAGAACATTTACGGAATATTCTGCAACATGAATGGATTAATATTCCACAATCCGTTTTAGCAAAACTTATCGAAAGAATGCCTAGAATAGTTCGAGCGGTGATTAACAGCAAAGGAGGTTTTTTCGATGAAAAAAAAATATAATGTTCAGCATGTTATATTAGGCGAGAATAACTTTTTATTTATTTATTTTTGTCTTTTTTACCTGTACATACAATAAAATTGCATTTTGTTTTTAGTTTCGTTTGTTTCTGTAACCTTTTCATGTTTTTTACCAACCGATCGAACTTCTCTGAACGGCAGTGTACATGCGTGGATAAAATGAATTTAATTTTCTAGTGAATTGCTGCATTTTTATAGATTGATTTTAATGATAAATTTCACCTGTCCAGTCTATTTCTATCTTTCAGCATTAACTAATTTCTAACAATATCAATGTATTGTTTTCATATATTTGCTTTGGTAACTTTGTGCTACAGTATTTTATCTGAAACTTCAATATTATTGCCCTAGATGTTACATCACTAAAAGTTCCATTTGCGTAGAAACTATTATTATATGTGAGTAGAAAGTAAAGTTCGTTCTGCGGGACTATCAACGTAGTGAATATTTAATCAAGAGTTCTCGTCTTTCCCGTGACAATACATATAATATTTATGTAATGGTGGGAATAGTTAATACGATAAAGCAGAATGGGGTCAACATATTTTGGACAAAATAATTCGTCCGATTTTTTTTACCGATTTAAAATTTTTGAAAAGGAATCTTACACCTATGTTTTCTAAACTTCTCTCTGTAAGAATCCTTTAAACTTCAATAAAAAACTTAATAAAAATCGAATTAGTTTAGCTCTTTTTCACCGCATATCAATCGATACAGCTTTTCTCGCTAGATAAATTCTAGATATTCTATGGAGAGATCGCCAGACAGAGGGAATTATGCATAGCTGCTGCCGGAAAGTTTCGGTTAGCGAATAAAGTTTGCCGCCGAAGAGTAGGTATAACAGTGAGCTTGTCATAAATTCCTCCACTTCGCCGAAAAGCGAAAAAAGACCTATCGGAGCGTTTTAATGAGTCAATTTAGTTCCTTTTGGTTGTCAGAGTACTGAAGTCCATTCGAAATTCACGAGGCGTTGCTAAATACTGCAACGTCAAAGAACAAAACAGGAAAGTTAAAGTCTGTAGTACTGTAACAATTTCGTCGCAATACGGATTCATAAATTCTGAGCGAGTTAGCTGAAGAGGCAACGGGCACGGTTTCGTTTAGTGTGCGAGTATTCTTACAAATTAGTTCCTTGCTGTTGCTTAATACAGATAAAAAGAATATCCGAAGTAGATGTTTAAAGTATGGAAGTAGAAAGTCAAAAGTAGAAATAAAATAAAGTTTTAACATAAGAGGTAAAGTTTCTGGCAATTAATAAGGATAAGCATTTATTTAGTTCGTGGTGTTAAACAATCAACACCCTACACCATATATTATTGTAGATTTCCGCGTCGTAATTGCATGAGAATGCCCAAGTTTCGCTCTCAGTTGCATGCGGCTTCTTTTGGGTTGCCGCATGTTAGCTCGCTGCCGTAAGAAGAATGCTTCTTAACTTTTTATGCCATTTTCCACATACTAGTCGCACATTGAATGTTTGGGGTGTTACTACATGTAAAATTGTGAGTGAGAAAAACAAAATCACTACAACTCGAGAGAATTCTATTCAATAATTCGTATTTAACAATAATAAGCAGATGTGTTACTTTAACCTTCAATAAAGAACAAATTTTGCAGAATATTTAGACGCGTTTGGATTTATCGAAATATTTAGCTCAAATGATAAACGGTAAGCGATATGAATAGAGGAGGAGAGCTCTGCTTATTTTTTTTTTTCGAAACAGCTCCAAAACAAATAATTAATCTCGCCATATTTATAAGCCGAAGTCAATTATTCGGGCTTTTTTTTTTGGAAAATGTACGCCGGAATAAGAGATAACGAAACAGAGAATGAAAAACGGAAAAATCGCGTTCTTATTCCTTTCCCTCGTATAAACTGCACTGCAAGAGCCGTATGCAATCCAGTAATTGTTTTAATATCCAGTATTACGTCTACGGGCGAGTTTATGTGTTCGTATTATATCGAGCTTCCGTTTCGTAATACGGCCTCTCGCAGTAATATGCATCTCGCAGTCGTTTCTCGCGTATCTCGGAAACTATAAACTACAACCGTTCTAAATTCATTAAAATGCATAGCCGGCAACATACAACAGTTTGCAGCTAATACAGTTTACGCGCACTTTTAAAAACGTTTACATTATTAATGAGAACGGACATCGTTTCGCGAACGGTACTGCAAACTTATTTCGACGTATTATTTAGCGAAATTGTCCGGCGGGATTATAATGCGCGTTGTTATTAACTTGGCTAGTTCGTTAACGATTTAAGATGGTTCAAGATTCGGAAGAAGATAGAGTTTCTCGCTTAAACGATGCCTTATAAAGTTATCCATTGAGATTAGGTTAGACTCGTAATTTCCAAATTCACAATTGTTGTTTTTTTTCTAAAAAAATAACCATAGCTTCTAGTTTCTTCATGCGCTTTCTGTCATGCAACATACGTTCTGAAGCGAGGGGAATTGTATAATTTATGGGATTCGTTCACGTTTCCATATTATATATGTCGATATTTTTTTTTGTAAAAATAACCGCACAATAACTCAAATTTATAGTCGTCGGAAACTGTATACGTATTGATCATAAACATGCAATACTGAAGACTGTGTAAGACATTACCGGCTCCATAAAATTAATATTTAACACCGTTGTGAACCCAACAACTTTATGTTATGGAAAATATCTATTTTATGAGCCACAAAATATGGAAAGAGGATATAATAAAGTAGTAATACAGTGCGTTGGATGTTTTATTAAAACTAAAGCAATAAACAATATTTTGGAATATTATAAAAATTGAGATTGACGTCTAATTAAAAGATATTTACGAAATCAGTGTAAAGACAAAATAGAACCTATTTTCTACATATTTATAGGGATAGACTGCATTGAAGGTGAAAATTAATAGAAGAATGGATATGGAGTGAAGGAATCTTGGTTAGATAAAAAACATGAAAAGAAATGGAGGTTGGCTGAAGATCGGGGGATGTTATGTTCCGGACACTGGCTGAACGCCTGAAAAAGCATCTGAGTAAGATGTGCGAAGTAACTGAACTTTGGTATAGAAGATAGAAACCATAAGAGAAAAAGACCTTGCATGTAATCAGCACATGTGAGGAAATAAAGGTATTCAGATAGAAACATCTAGTGGAGCCTTCGAAAGTACCCAAATGTCCCCTGAGGAAATTAACGGCCTTTATAGAGAACATTAAGTGGAAATGAGAGTTCTATTAAGGACGATGCAGAGAGCTCAAGCTCATGGATTACTGATGGCCAATCCAAAAATATGAATGAATGGAATGAATTAGTTAGTTATCGGTTCCCCACAATTCTCGTTGCCTGGAACTATATTTGCCTAATAAAACCGCGGAGACAGAGTGAGCGGTGCCCGGAGTTATATAAGCCACCGTAGTGCCAAAAATGGAATTAGAAACATCCTTATTGCCACAGCGCAAATGATCGAACGTAATTTCTTGCGGTGTTAATGAGAGCCATTTAACATCCGGTATTTTCAACACCATTCAGCGTTAAAAAAGAAGTAACGGACATAAATATTTAAAGATCTTTAAACTCCTGTAGATTAACCTTTACCTTGAGAATTTCATCCAATCAACTTGAACGTTTAAGAACGATCCACGCGACACACATGGAATACCTTAAAGCACTTAGAAAGTAGTTTAGTTCCGTCTAATTAATTTACGTAAAACCCGTGCAAAATTTTTAATCTTTCTGATATTCCTTCCGTACGGAACCCTCTTCACATACATTATGTCAAGTCGAAACCAGAAGATCGCGAAACGTAATCGTCGAAAAGAACTTAATTAAAAGTTTTTAATGAGCGCGAGAATGGATAGAATACTTTCGGAAAGTATTTTCGTTTAAATTATAATTCCGCTAGATGGAGCTGTACGGCGGTCGGGAATACCGGCGCACTTAAAACTTTTTTTATTTCCGCGGGGCCTACCGCGATCGTTTGCCGTATGGACGTTGACAGGATATTATACTTTACGCCAAATTGTGTATAAGTACGAACTTTTACAACGAACTGCACTGTTCTGTAAGTGTAAAGGGGAGTTGAGGAATACGGTAATCACGTTTAAGGTTTGGTACTAATTCAATTTAATTTTTTTATGGGAAGATGCGGAGAAAACTTGAAATATAAAGAAAATTATGAAAGTGATGCTACTTTTACTACTTGATACGTGCTAAATTGTACTTTCACCAGTTTTAGACTGCGACCAAATTAAACGTGAAAATCGATAACAGAACACATCAGAAAATGCCTAGAAACAATAACCAAAAAATAATGCTAAGATAAGGCGATAGAACAACAGCGACACAACAGCAACAGCGATAGAAGGTAGAGATATGAAAAGTACTCTCGAAACCACGCTGATGACGCCGGGTAGGCAGAAACATGTCCGTGTGTTAGTGTATTTTTCTCTCTCTCCTTTTATTGCGTTTGCCGTGAATTATTCCATCAATACCATGAGGAAGCTAAGCTATCTTAGCATTATTTTTTGGTTAGTGAAAATCGATATATTTAAGAAATTATCACCTTGGTTTAATTAAGGACGGAATTTAATAATTTATAAAATTACGGATATATCTTTATTCCTATCAAAATATCTGATCCTAAGCTACTTTTTGCACACAACCTGTAGGTTTTGGCCATGGCAAAATTCTCATAGGATCGCTACATTATTTGGATTCGAACCAAGAATCGGACTATGAATTGTACCAAATTTATCCTTAAAATATGCAATAGCGTTTCTCCAAAATGTCCTCGCGTAACCTTATTGGTTTTGGGTTTTATGTCCGAATAATAATACGTAGGAAAAAAAAGAGAAACGAAAAACGGATTATCAACGCTCAAACGGGCAACTCTCGACTATTATGTTTTCCTAGCTGTCCGACATAAATTTAGCGCATATTAGAAGTTTTCGCGGACGAGTGAGGGAGACGGAGGAGGTCGTTCGAACTGGAAGTCTTTCGTTTTCCAAGGCGCGCACCATCTCCTCGCCTACTTTTCGAGCGGCCCCTCGTCGCGACGCGCGTCCGCTGAATTTTAATGGCGCGCGAGAGAGGTTCACCGCTCTTTCCACGGATAGTTCGAAACTGGAGCCACGTCCTCGTTGCGAGAGTATCGATTTCAGCTTTTGCACTCCGCCATCGAATAATTTCGCACAGTTTTGCCCTACACGTTCCGCATGGATATGTCGGACGGGGTAAGGAAATGCATTCCGGAAGGGCTCGGGACGCCTTATCACGTACGAGTATCATTTTTCGCCCGATTCCGTGTCGGCGTCGTAGTTCTTTTTTCGATTTTGTTCCACTATTAGATGCGCGTTGTTTTTATTTCCTTTTGGTGCGAATTCGATATTTAAGTTTTTTATTTTAGTATTACGTTCCTTTAGTTGTTGAACGCGCAAGGAAAATATATACAATAAAAAATGATTTTATGAAAAAAATAACAGGAGGTTGTACTGGTTTTTACTCCTAAGTTTCGTTCCATTTGATCTCATTTGCGCCCCAAATAAATAGTCTGCACAAAAAACTTTATAAATTGAAAATTTGTATTTTCTTTGGTTTTATAAATTATTGAAGATATTATTTTTCACTGTTTCTTTCCGCTACTGTACTCTGTAAATGACCGGCTGAAAAGAAAGTTAATCCGTGAGATAGCTAGATATACACAGTACCGAGTGTGGCATTTTCAGATGGCTCTGTGTACTAAGTAGCCGAGATTGGCAGAAAATTTAAATTAATTGGAATTTATTTTAATGTAAACAATTAGAAGTGGGTACTGCGACATTAGCGCCGCATATAAAACATAAATCTAGGTACGGTACAACTATCCACGTCTCTGACGACCTGTTTCATTATTGGTAAATCAGCAAAGTTCATCCTACGAATAAATAGATCAAGCAGTTGTAGAGGTTATTAAGGCCTGCACATACGAATCTGATCTGGCCCATTTTGGGCTATAACCACGTTACTTTGTCGTGGGTCGCATGCCAACAAAGCTACTGAAGGAAATGAAAAGACAAATAACCTGGCCAAAGAAGCAGCGAAAAAGCCTTTCATTGGTCCTAACCCCTTTTGTAGTATTGAAATGAGCCACATAAAATAGGCAATAAAAACATGGGAGGGCCTCGTATGGGGAAAGTTTTCAATGACAAAAACAAGCGAAATGCCAGTATCGTTCAGCAAAGGGGATTTTAAGTTATTGGCAAGATTTTTAAACTATCACTTATTTAAACTAGGAAAAGGCGAAGATCAAATTCGTCTTCTGTGCTAAGAAGATCTGGTGATGGCAACACTTTCTATGCCATCAGTGCCACACGATGCCAACATTTCAGTAGGGCATTTCTTGCATCTACTGATCTGAAGGAAGGAGATCCTTGGGTAGTATTAAAGCCTATTAACAGCCTCCATTAATTCTAATATACACAAGCGCATTTTGTTACCATAGATCTATTAAGCTCACAGTGAGCAAAAGAACCTGTGCTGTGACCCAACTATAATAATAAATAATGGATAAATAGAACGGGCCGTACTAATCCAAAGTCAAAACGTAATATTTAAACGTTTGTGGTTTTAATAACAAAGGTAAAAGGGTAATTTGTTTGTGGTTCTATTTTAATGTAGATTATACGTATTGCTGTTACTACCACATATTAAACCGGTTAAAACTCCAAACTACTCTAACTAACGACGAAAGTATACCGGTCTGTAAATAAAGCAGTAACAAATTGTTGGTCATCAAGTGAATGAGTAACATTCTATTTACGTTCGTGATTATGTATCTACGTAAAGCACACGCTTAATGCATGCTAATAGAGTCACGATACCCAGTCCCAGTTTGTTCTGTGTATACCTTCGTACAGCTGAACTAGCAGTAAAGGTACGTTATTAGTTTGGCACACACTGCCACCCCGGATTACGGGGTTACATGTGCAAGTGCAATAATTTCATTAAAAAAGAGTCCGAGTTCTCGTGCCATGGGACGGCACGCATCGTCCTGGCGGAGCCCATTAACGGCGACCAGAGCGTCGCTGTCGTCCTTTGAAAACGCGAAAAGTCAACACCAACTCAGCTCGCACACGATACGGACGACATTGGGCGTCGCGAACTAAACGTTCCCATTCATAAACGGACGACGGTAGCCGTCGCCGCCGCTACTATCGCCGCACTCTGCGGAATAAATTAAAATTTTAATCAACGAACAATGAAACGGTTCGATTCAAAAACAACCGCCAGTAGTGGAGAGTACCTACATAGTTGAGTGAATGCATATATACGACGGGCGACTGAGGTCACGAGTACGCCACAGGACAAATCGATTACCGTTGTTGTAGAGAGAAGAGGCAAGGTTGTCGCGTCTACTAGCGTTGACCAGTCGATTTTTAAGTAGGTTGAATACAGTTGCAGTTGCAGTTAATGAATTAGTATTGCTAAAAAGTCTAACATGTTGCAAAATTTGCTGATTGCAAATTAAATGAAATTATAACGAAATGACTTCTTACTTTTAAAATCTTTTTTAAGTAATTTAGCTCCTCAGTTTCTCACAGGACGTATGGTTCTTGAGTAGTCACGCACCCAGAAATAAAAGAATTGATTAAAAAGAATAACAATGTTTTATTATAAAAAAGAAATGTAGAAGATGTTACAACTAATAACAACAAATATAAAATACACAAAAGTACGACATTACTGAGAGCGGGGCTCCTGAAAATAGGCTAAATTGAATATTAATTTAACCTACAGAATATATCATTTCACCTACTCAAAGCAACAAGTTTGAAACAAATATGAATATAAAAATAAACAAAGGAAAGTGTATCGATGATGGGTGCGACTCGTTGGCGGAAACCGACAGCGTCTTCTCGAAGAAAAGCACCAGCTTAGGTGGTTTGACCGTTTGACAAGAATACGAAATGAACGATTTAAGTTAAGAGCACGCGACAAGCACTTATTTTGTTAAAAAATACTACACGAAAGATCGCTGTTATTAGCGCCATGTGGAGTGACGTTCAGCCAAATTCCACTCTGGAAATATCTGTCAGGGTCAAGGCGTTCCGACCCATTTTCAATTATTCAACAGCTTATATAGCATCAGGTCTCCTCTCCTTGTCATGGGCGTTTTATTAGGTAAATCTTCGCCCTATTTTTTTTCGAGTTTTACATGTTCGTTTTTAATGTAATTTCTTCCTGCAAACACAGTAACAAACGATCTTTTATTAAAGAAAACAATTTCTTTAAATTAATCACACGGTATAACAATAATGTGATCTTGAAGAAGACCATGAAGAAGATAGAACAATGGCGTTGCGAAGAACCTCGAAGATCAAGATGGGTGGTACACTTCCATTTACAAACCGCTATTAACTATTATTAAAAATTAAGTAATTAAAAAGCTTTTTCGCTTGGACCACTCCATTTGTCATGTTACATCCATTTTTTTATCACATTAACTGTCACGTTATTCCGTATTCTATTCCACTATTAATGATATCCACCCCGTCGCGTCAGAACGTTCAATTTAGAAAAATTACATCGCGCATTAACGTCCCGTACAAGTCGAAAGCTCGTTAATATCCTAGGCACACAATTACTCGCGAAAAATGATCTACGACATTCATTTCTCGCCCGTTTATTTTAAATAATGTCCGACTTACGGACAAGCGGCAATCTGTTTTAATTAATAAAGCAGCCGGCGGCCAAGTCTTCCGTCATAAATTTGCCGTTCGCACTCCTTGCCCCGTCCCACAAATTCGTTCGCGATGACAATCTCTCACCCGCGATGGTCCTCCCTGAGGGAACCTTGCCGCTGTTGGAGATGAATTCCCGCATGAGATCCTCAATTAGACCGCAGAAAGTTAGTCGTATTTGCTAACAAACACACGTCAGAGAAGATGTATATGTGTACATATGCATATAACGAAGTTTCACAAAAATGAAAGATGAGATATTGAATTAAAAAAATTATTTTTTTTTTGAAAAATGTCTTGCTACTGTTTACATACTAATAGCAGAAAAATTAAAAAGCATTGTTTAAGCGAAATAAGTCGGAGTTTTGGCGTCGATTAATAACAAATAATAACATAATTTAAGATAGTGTGTTTGCTAAATTTACATAAAACTAATTCAAATTTCTTGCTTCCACAACCACAGATATACCTTGTTTTTATAAATGCTGCGCAAACACTATTTCCATAGAATATTTGATAAAATAATAAGGTTCCTAATGTCAAAGGTTATAACTTAGACGTTAACCCTCCGAGTACACAAACGTTGAATAACAACTTGTTTATTTTCCATTCAATTTAGATGAAAATACCTTAAAACAATTACGAGATGGTAGAGAATTTTTCGCGAAAATACACGTTTAACTTTCAAATGAGTTGTGTACACTGAAAAAAATGTATCGACGAATAAAACAAGACGGAAAAGCTCTCGGAAGTCGCGAAATTTGCGTAAATGTCGGCGTAATTAAAGTGGGAAAAGAAAATATTTGTGTACATTTTCTTACCCCGTCCGGCAGAATTTTACAAGCTCTCTTATTTATGTTTGAACTTTTTTTTCTTTTCGTTTTATCCCACTTTTGGGCGATGTTATTCTGATTTAATTAAGCGCCTAACAATGGGGAGTAAGTAACAAGTTAAATTTAGAATTATCGTTTTTTTTCTTCTACTGTTGTTCCTTTTGTCTTGTCGCGTCTTTAAAGTTTAATCGTGTTTTTCGGAAACCCAAATTTCAATGTTGACGCGAAAGTTAGGTACTTAGTACGACTATACCTACGTTATGTCTTTAACTAAGTAAGTACGACTTTGTCCTTTAGACACTTTGATGTTGGCGCGCATTAACATGAAAGGTGAAGGCAACTCGAAGCAGTAAAGTAAATATCGTTTTAGGACGCTTTGGAGGAGCCGAATCCCTTCTTGCGCGAACCCTTATCGGAGCGTGGAAAGTTTTGCTTGCCGAGAACTTGCGATGAATAGATAAATATTAAAATAGGAGGGTGTAGGTAATACAGTACATGTAGTAATGATAGTAGGTATTAACTTGAATGTTGAAGTAAACACTTGAATGTAGTGCAAAACGTAAAAACCTGTTCGTTTTATGCTCAAAACTGAGAGGCCGAGTGAACGAGAAATAGTTGAAAAAGCCAATTTTTCAAGCTACTGAAAAGTTCAATCTGCAAGAAAATATTTCAGGTAGTTTGTATGAAAAATTCAGAATGTGGGATGCGGCGATTATGTTTAATCGAATTCAAATCTGGTTGTGTTGCGTCAGTGTTCGCACTACATGTGCTACAGGACGTAGAAGTTTCTCCGTAGTGGATTGTTGTCATCTCTTGTCCTCTTATAACACGTGCGCGATTTCCAATTGTAACACCGTCTCGTACCATAGAGAATACGACTTGGAATTAAGATTTACGCCTCCTATCTCTAGTGTGAGCTGAGCTAAATCGAGTTCTCGGAGGAATCAAGGCTCACAAGTTGGATATCTGTATCCGTATTCGTACCGCTGGAAAAAAGGATCCGTATTCGGATATCTCGATATTAATAATCCGTATCCATGTTCTATCGAGCTTTTTAATAATCCAGCAGACCAACATTCACAAGAATGAGGATGGACATGTGGTACATTAGTCATTTAAGCGTTAAGCTGATTTTAATGTCTTGTGCTGACGCAAATTTTGAATTTGAAACTGTTTTTTTGCGATTATTAAAAAGGTTCAATGATCTTATTGTTAGCTAAAATTGAAGTCTGAAGACAATTGAAGATTTAACATAATTTTTAGAAAAAAAAAAAAAAAACGTAAATAGCGCTATCTAAAAGCTTCTACCGTTACACGTGCACATCAATATCAAATTTTTACAACCCAATCAAGTTCTACGGTAATACAACCACACATTCGTCTGTATGTTTATTGATTTGTTCAAGCGCTCTCCGCGCCGAATATCCTATGGTACCTAGAGTGGACGCGATCTACATTCAGCGGAGCTATACGAAATGACCGCCGGCGATCAGGAAGCTATAGATGATTAATAGCTTTCGCTAAAACCGTTCCGAACAGTATATATACCTATATGTACACGAGTGTATGTTGGCAGAGCAGATATTTGGGAACGGGGTAAATACAGCGGAAAATGTTTGCTTTTAATTTTTTATTCCGTCCGACGAATTTCGCGTTGGCGTTGGGTTATCGGCGAGATATTTTAAAAAGAACAAAAACATGTTTTCGTGAACAAATAGATTTTTTATGTTTGCTAAAACGGTTTTATTTTCACATTAAGAGAGATCGTGGATAAATAAAAATCAAATTAAATATTAATGAAATACCAATCTGTGTTTGTATAACGGTATGAGAGAATCGAAGATGTTATTTATCTAAAAATCAAGCTTCTTGGTTCTACTCTTTATTTTTCTTATGTGTCAATAAATGGATTTATTTTCACTAGTTGTTTATCTTCAGGTTTTCATAGTGACAATCATTAATTGCCTTTTAGCGACGGTTTCGCCATTACGTCAATTGGATCTCCCAAAAATTGTTTTACAAGCTGGCTTCATTCATGATTAACTTCTACATGGCTTTAGACAAAATCAAACTATGGTTGCAGTTGCCAAACAGGAACATTGCCAAAATTTGAAAGACATATAAAAAAATGTGTACATACTGCATAGTTGAGTGTAGGCTTTCACGACCATAATCCATAGTAGAAATGTCTTTCGGGTAATGTCGCGTAGTTAATATTTTACTTGACGTTTCGCTGACCATGCTGTCAGGTTCTTCAGAAGATTTCTAAAGACTGGTGTTGTTTTTTCTTGCTCCTCGTTATATATCCCATTTCTGTTCCGCTTTGCTGATCCATAACTGTTCCGCTTTGCTGATCCATAACTGTTCCGCTTTGCTGATCCATAACTGTTCCGCTTTGCTGATCCATAACTGTTCCGCTTTGCTGATCCATAACCGTTTCGTTCCGCTTAATCGCGTCGTTCGTTGTATGACGACTCCGTACCGCTAACTTCCAATTGTTGCTGATCTTGTATCCATCTTCGCAATTGAAGTTGTTGGCGTTCTTCATTATTTCTACAGATTCGCGTATTATCCTCGGGTAGTAGTGACTGGTCCTGGCTAATACGTTATTATATATACCTTATTGCGACGTTAAGGTATTAGCTAGGACCAGCCACTACTACCCGAGGATAATACGCGAATCTCTAGAAATAATGAAGAACACCAACAACTTCAATCGCGAAGATGGATAGAAGATCAGCAACACGTGGAAGTTAGCACTACGGAGTCGTCGTACAACGAACGACGCGATTAAGCCGAACGGAACGGTTATGGATCAGCGTTTTTTTCCGTCATCTTCATTCCACATCTGTGTTAGGTGGTTCTCTTGTAAATTATTTTTCAATATGTTTTAGTTTTGACCAAACTTAGAGCCAAAGCATAAGACGTTATCTTTCATCTTTTTGCGAAAAATGTTTTTTTAAAGTTATCTTGTTAATTAGCTTAGAAGCAACCTTGTTATTAATTCTAGAAAATTTCTCGTGAATATTTATGACGTTTCAATTCAGCTCTTTAAGTTGAAGCTTCTGATTATCCGTATTTAACAGCGCATTTTCCTCAGAAAACATCAGAAAGGTTATAAAAGTACATTAGCATGCTTTATATAAATATATAACGAGGTACAGAATTAGAAACGCCCTTTATCGCTAAAAGGCAAAAAAAAAAAAATCGAGGGTGGTCCATTATAAACTCGTAACATGGAATTATTAAAAAGTAATAAAATCGATAAGACATTAAAATAGTAGATAACACACTCTATCTTCAATCGGCGTAGTAGAGGTAGCGAGCGGGCAATTAGACACTGAGGTCAGCGTGTTTAACGAACATAGTGACATCCTCCCACAATCGAACGTTATGGCGATAAATTATTTACGTTCGTAGAGTGCGGGTAATGTAAAACTGATGAGGCGATTTTTTTTTTGGTTGACTTCGATTTTTTTTCAGTGCCATGGAGTACTCTTTATATGACCGTGTTAGTTTGTAGGTTACGTTGTTTTATCTTGATGGAAAGAACGCCGAATGTTATGCGCTATTTCAATATGTTTCTTCGGTCCTTTATTGAACGTTCTTGACTTCAATTTTATGCTTTTCTTCATTTCCAAATGTTATCAAATCCTTTAACACCGTTTCATACCTTAAATGGTTTTTAAATTTGCTCCTATTTTAATTTTTGAAGTTACCTTCTTCGAAACGTTGTTCTGCTAATGAATACCTTTCCCATCTTGGAACTCTATCTCCAGCAAGAGCTAAACCAGGGTCTGCTAAGTCTTTTATCACTCGTAGTTACAAGACCACGATGTTGGGCTTTGTTGCACTTATCCTAAGGGATGGGAACTCTCTTGGTCTTTTCCCGTTTGTTTGTTTATTCTTTTCCAACACTTCAAGGACTTCCATATTAAAATTTTTGATTATCGTATGTCTTAATATAGAAACAGTGGTTTCGTAAGCGTTCGTAAAAACTACGTATGACGACGGCTTCAAAAATACATCACCTAAGAGAAAACCCCTTCGCACATCGTGAGTGGATTCTTAAAAATCTCAACCGAGAACCTCTCCTCCCAATCCTCGTCCTCTTGATGTTTTAAAAACATTTCCCCGGATCTTTTTTCTCGATTTCGCATCCCGTTCGGCACACTAAATGCGACATAAAAGTTGCCATAAATCATATCGGATGCCGTTATATAGTTTTAGGAGTGCCGAGCGTAACTTCCACATAAAAGTCCGTCGTCGCAAAATGCCGCCACTCGTACTCCTAACACGAGGTAATAAAAGTAAGTTTGCCGCTGTCGAACGAGTGTAAAACCGATGATTTCTTGATGTAATAATCGGCCGTGATATGTGCAAGGGATACATAAAAATATCGCAGTATGTGGGAGGTTTGTAAGTTTTTAAAATGATTTTTACAACGTTATAAAATGTAGTAGGAGTCGTATTTGTTTGAACTATCTTCGATCTGCGACGGGAAAATGTTAGTTGATCGTGGTAATTGACGATGTTGGTAGGTTCATGAGGATATAAGGAGCGGTCCACTTTGCAGCTTTCATTGTTTCGAAGCAATGGAAATTTGTTGAGATTGAGTTGTGAACTACACTACCCGACAAAAACATAGACGCGGTACCTTTTTTATTTACGAAACAAAATTTATAGACATTATATACAATGTAAATGAGGGTTATTAATACTTGTTATGTAAATAATCCATTTATAGATATTTCTGGGTATTTATTGTTTTATGAGGGGTAATTGGGATTTTCCCAGATCAAAATAGGAATTTTAAATGCGACGAAAATTTAGACTCTGTGCATTTATTACATTAATATAAGCAAAAATGTTTTAATTTGATACTTCTCTTTATATGCAGCGGTTGTGCTGGTAAAGTGTACACATTTCACCACGAGAAATTATATTTTATAAAGTGTTTGCAATATGGGTAGAAAAAAACAATTATCCTTGATAGAAAGGGGTAAAGTTCTAGCCTGGCATCAAGATGGTGTTACTTAGAAGGAAATTGCTCGTCGGTTACGAAAAAGCGATCATTCCGTTAGAAATTTCCTAAAAGATCCGGAAAATTACGGCAAACCAAAAGGCCAGGGGCGACCGAAAGCTGTAAGTGAGCGGGATAAACGCATGATATTGCGGTGTGCATCCAATTCTTCTGCGGCGGCGAGACTTATTGCAGGACAGGCGGGGGTACAAACGCACGTGCGTAATGTTCAAAGGATTTTAAAGGCGTTACCGGTAATATCACGGAAGAAAATGTTGAGAAAACCGCCACTTTCGGCGAAACACAAAGAAGCGAGGTTGAGATTTGTTGAAGAACACGTATCCAGGAAGAAACAATGGGAAAAAGTTATATTTTCTGATGAGAAACGTGTTAATTTGGACGGACCGGATGGGTACTCGCATTATTATCATGATCTGAGCAAGGAACCAAGAGTGAAAATGACCAGACAATTAGGGGGTGGATCTGTGATGATATAGGCAGCGATTGGATTCCGCGATAAGAGTGAGATAGTGTTTTGTACGAACAAAATGACATCTGTGACGTATAAAGACTTATTGCGTGACAATCTTCTACGTTTTGGAAACCAATGGGCCGGGCGCAATTTTGGTTTTCAGCAAGATAACGCGCCAATTCTTAAAGCAGAAACCATTACTGAATGGTTTAGAGAGAAAAAGATTAAAACTTAACAGTGGCCGGCACGGTCACCAGACTTAAACATTATTGAAAACATGCGGGGTGAATTGGCACGTCGCGTTTATGGCGGAGGCCGTCAATATTTCACGGTACAGGAACTGAAAACTTCAATAGTGACTGAATGGCAGAATATCCCTCAAAATTATGTGTTAAATTTATATAAATCTATTAATAACCGACTATTGGAAGTGATTAAGAACAATGGAGGATCTACGCATTACGGATCACTCATTTGTTGATTTTTGTTTTACATTTGCAACAGACCGTCTAAATTTTTATCGCAGAAATTGTTTAAACATCGAAGTAATAATTTATTATTTAGTTCATATATTACTGGAGGAGATATTTTTAAGTTTATTTTACTTTTACGGATAAAAACTTAATTAGATATCTTGCTAGTTTCGCAAAGAAATGTTGTAACCCTTAAAACCCGTAAAAGATCTTTTGTCGGGGAGTGTACGTCTATTTGAAGTCGTAAGACCTTTCTTGATCGGTGCAAAAGGTCAAGTTAATTCTAAGGAGAGAACAAGAACTTTTTGGCGAGATACTGTTAAAGATAAAATAAAGAGATTATCTATACGCACAAAAATATTTTAAAATTGATTAATAAATTATTATCGTTTAATCGCCTTTTTTCTTAACGTTTTCATCTTCAGTAGAATCTCTGCCTTTCAATTTCCTTATTATTTATTTACAATATTCTCACAGTTCATTGATTAGAATACTTTAGGTTAAATCTAAAAGTCTAATTCAGTTCAGGAATGCTAAACGATTCCCTAATACCAAATCAATACCAACATCTCCCGCACTCAATATTTACTTCACATGCACGCTCGTGTGCATATTCGAGATTAATTGTTTGCAATTTGAAATACAACTTCACATATGTGTAAGTATCTCCTACGCTATTAAATTATCGCCGCCGTGCAATATAATTGTTACGGTTTCACAGCACAAGCCCTCATACACACATAATAACGATCAAAGTTGGAGGTGGCCTCCGGTACTTCATAAACATGTGTAGCAATTATTTCGTAACGTAGCGGTGTAACCAAATAGCCGTTTATCACTGAACTTTCCCCAGCTAACTGATGATTACTGTTTAAAATGCGCCTGCAGGATCATTATTCATTTGCGGAATTGGTAAATAAATTCATTTTACAGTCAACTAGAGAGGACATATGCACGGCGGCATAATGGGAAATCAAAACGGGTTGTCTAGGGTTGCAGTACTCACTAATGTATAGTCCATCTAGAAAGTACCCGGAAAACAAAAAACACAGCTATAATTTGACCGTATAATTTTATTACTTGAATAATAAAATCACAACAAATTAATACAATCTCCATTTAACTGTAAACACTTAACTAAACGTTCAGGTAATCCCGAAACGAGGTCAGCGCTATACTTTTCGGTGATAGTGATCCAGGCTTGTAAAACTGACCGAATTAAATATTCTTTATTTCGTGGTGTTGCTCGTTCTGCTTCAATTTTCATTAGTCCCCATATGTTTTCGATGGGACTGAGATCTGGGGAAGCTGCTGGCCACGGAATTGTTGCCAAGTCTTGTTCTAGCATCCAAGCTTTAGTGTAGGCAGAAGTATGGCATCTTGCATTATCCTGATGAAAACGCCACCCTTCGGGATATAAAGCACGAGCCGTTTCAAGAAGAAAGCCATTAAGAATTTCACAATACTTTGCACTATTAACGGTGCCATCAATTATACAGAGAGGTGTAGCACCACGCTGAGAGATTGCTCCCCAAACCATTATTTTTGGGGGAAATTTGGAAATTTGAACGGTAACATTTACTCTTGATAGGATTTTTAAATGATTTGCACCAAGCTGAAAACAACTTTCGTCAGATATAAAAACATCACTAAAATTATCGTCTCGAAATCGTTGGCAAAAATCTATTCTTCGTTGCTTTTCTAGAGGTGTCATTGCAGGGATTTTTTTTTGGTTTCCTTGATAAGTAACCTTGTCTTCTCAGTGAAATGCGGACAGTTTCTGGACACACTCTTATTTGACGTTGATTTCCAAATCTCTTAGCCAGTTTTCGAAACCCAAGGCGCGGGTTTTGTCGTCCTAAAGTCACTAAAGCGTTTAGATTGTTTCCGCTAATTTTACGCAGTCTTCCATAAACTGGTCCATGGCTCATATCTCTCCTATTTTTATCCTCTTTATTGTCTCATATACTGTACTTTCTCCGAGTTCAGTCGATTGCGCTAATTTTTTAACGTTTTGAACACCCTTTCTATACAAATATTCCACCAACTTTCTTCTTTCTACTTGCGACATTATTTCACAAATATTAATCCTGTTGATAAGCAACAATATTTGACAGCTGATGTTGTTATATGATTTTTGCCATGGCCTACAGTCGGCACAATCTACTTGATGCATTACTTTTGTCTTAGGATGTAACAAAAAAGAAATATATTAAAATTAAGAAAAATAATAAATTCCGGATACTTTCTAGACGGACAATACATCGGGATTTTAGAGGGAATTAAGTGTAAATATGCGGTATTTTTTAGAATTATTTTGTTAAGTGCGCAGCTGAAAAGCACCCATCCTGTGATTATAACTTATAAGGCCAAAAACAACAACAATAATATTAACACTTAATATTTCGTTGTAATTATTTATCATCTGTTAGTTGTGTTTATTAATGCTGAATTAACGTTGAATTTTACGCTCTGAGTGCGTCCATATCAATCAGTTTTAATCAGATGTCTTTCAATATGTAATTAATACTTTCCACGACGCTGTAGCCATTATTAAGAAAACAAAAGAAATTAAATATCAAATACATATTTTTTTTTTGTTTTTGTCTTCATTCGTTGTTAAAAGAGAAATATCATCTGCATATATATAATTACATAGATATTAGAAAGAAATAGCACCATGTCGTTGATAAACAATATTGGCCCTAAAACGTATCCTTGCGGCACGCTCAGTTTGATAGGTAGGGGATGACTTTTAAAGTCTTCAATTTTTTCTTCTGCCGAACTTAACGATGTTGCCAACTTAAACATTGACTACCTTCACAATTTATTTAAAAAAATATTCAATCTCTTTTCAAAAGACAAAAAAAAACCCTAAATAATATAACCTATTCTCGTTATAACGTTAAAATCCATTCAGTATTTTATTTTTTTGCGACCGCCAAACTCTAAAGCGATTTTTTCCTTTCTCCAACCAGCGTTCGTAGGTTAGTAACAATGGTCCATTTCACCGACACGTTTCGAACTCGTCGACGAGGGCTTACTTCGATATAATCGATAGGCGTTTATTTTTTATATATAATACGCGTCAACGCCAACTGTTCTGCGTCATTTTTTAAAATTTATGACATAGGAGGGGTTGTTTTTTGTGCGTATAGTGTGCAAAAAGAACAAAGTATCACATTTTGCAAGAAAAAAAAAATTATATAAAGATGATGATGTTTTATTATTAGAAAGTATATTATTTTTAGAGAAGACGCAGAAGATAATGTGCGAAACATTGATTTATTAACCATATAATTATTTAAATTTCCGTTTTTATTTATATTATTTACATTATGTACATTTATATAGAAATGTCTTTATTATAGACAAGCTTTTTCCGAGCTCAAATATATTGGTTGCACGTACAAGTATCAGGAAGCAATTTAGATGCCTATCAGGAAAAAATACGGTAATCTTCGGGTTTTACTAAACATGTTTTCCTAGTCCCGTCTTATCTTAGTCGATAACCACGCAACCATCATTATCGACATCGTCGACGTAGGAAGCTACAAGAAAGTAATTTCTCTACATAAATATTTACGGTGCACAAAGCTCTCTACTTGGGGAAAAAAAGCGAAACTCTGTTTTTCATTCATTTTTATCCTCCGTTCTCTTGTTACAGGATAATGGGCGCGAGGCTTTGGATCTCACGGCGTCCCCATTACGAGCCCCTCCCGCCCAACAGACGAGAAACAATCACCCCCCGCCGATGGTCATACAGGGGGATTTCCGGAAGGTAAGTCGATACTGTAGTTAACTAAATTATCGGTTAAGTTTTAAGTTAACGATGTTGGTAATACTGTTTAGAAAGTAATTATTACTAAGTAATTTGATTATTTTAATCGTTTATCTTCTTTCTGTTGTTTTCTCAAGAAATTATCTTGATCTGTTGTTTTCTATGTTTTAATAATATAAAATCTTCTTTTAACGAAGATTTCCGACAGTTTTTAACATGATGGCTTGGAGGAGGTGAAAAATTAAAGCCATTCAGGATTATTTTTTGTTTACTACTTTAGTTGCTATGGCGAAAATTATCTTCATCAGACCGAACTGACTTGTGAGCAACCCTTCTGCGTAGGTTTGGGGTTTTGGACCTTTTGCGAGCTCATTCCAGATCCGCTATAAAATTGGATATGCGTCCAATCAGAAATTTCTTGGTCTATTGTGACTTGCAATCTTCTTCTAATGGTTTTGAGATTGCGTTCCTCTCCATTGTTTAGCAACTGCTTTAGCTACTCTCAGGGTGGAAAGATGTATTGTAGCAATAAGTTTATTGAGGAGGTGAAAGCTACCCCTGAAATTTCTATAATTTTGGGTATAATCGACAATTAACTAATTGGCCAGTTTCGATTGTCCAATCGATGGACAAGCCTCCCTCTATCGAATTTTTTGGAATATGATCTCAGCACTATTAGAAAATGTCCCGTTGAAGGTTATTCAAAGAATGCACTACATGCCTGACGGCTCACTTTTTTTGAAGAGCAAAATTTTTTGGAAGACGATTTGGAAATAGGTGGATTAATCGCGGGGAACCTATACCTTGACCGGTTCTTTGAGGCTTTATGGAAAATGCAGAGTATACCGTGGAACTAAATAAATTTCACATATTTATCCTATTTAAAAAAAAAAAACTGTCAATTAGCAATCTTAATCACTTTACATATCTTTCCAAATTACCACAAACTACCGCAGTATCTTCCCTCAACACAATCTCATTAATATATGGAAACAAAATGGAGTTTCCCAAACTCATAATATGCAATCCCTGTATCGTTGGAGGTTACGAGGCGGTTTCCTAACCTCCGAATTCGAGTTTTACGAGTCGAGGGAGCCACTCTAACGTGTATAGACGTTACGCATTTTCGCCTCATATGCAGGTGTTGTCGGTGCGAAGGGGTAAGTGGCCAGCTTTTATGATATTTAATGGAGTGACGAGATGTGGAAAGGCGCTGGAAAAATAAAGATCGTGAGAGAATAATGGACAGCGAACACGGTCTTAAGTGCATTATTATTTTTTTTTTACGAAAGTGAGCTGGATCTATGGGAAGTGGATGAATGGCTGAATGAAGTGGGCATTAATGGTCTAGTCTGAATGGTGTATTTGTTAAGCTTGATTATGTATGCAAGATTATTGTTCGTGTAGGTGCACTCACCTACACGAACAATAATCTCGCATACATAAAGAAGAACAAAGAACCACTTTCTTTTAAGCAATTGTAGTGTGGTATCATGTTCTGATGGATGGTGGTAGTCTTTGGAAAGTTGTAAGAACAATTTTTTCTATTTTCTATTAGTTGTGAAAAGCCCAAAGGGAGCAGCTGGAGACGATTTGCTAACTGTGAAGATTGTTTTACACTATATATATTGTATATCGGTTGAGTTCCTTTTTTATATCAAACAAAACCCATCAAAGACTCAATAAACTTAATTAAAACACGCATACGTTAAAATTCAATCCATCATTTTAATCTTCCACCTACTAATTCGGCCTTTTTTTGGCTTTTCTTCTTTCCGTTTCAGGTTTCGGGAATTAGTACGGAAATTTTCAAACAGATAGAAACGGTAGAGAATGACCACGACGCTTCCACGGCCGCTGCTCTGGAGGTAAGCAAAAAAAGAATCCCGTCCAACCCGCACATTCTCGCCCTATCTACATACATAAAACACACCGCCAAACGCGAAACGCAGAAACAGAGATGAGCGAATCGTGAAAAAAAAAACAAGACGAATACTCAGAAATAGCATCTAGCAGGTCCTACCGGCGAAAAGGGGAGGTATTTTCACCGGAAAAGGACAGACTCTCACTCGCGTTTTACGTTTACTCCCACACAACTTTCGCGAACAACACGACACGCCACTAATTAATGTAACTAGATGGAGAGAAGGCAAAACCTCCGCCGACGGCGGGTGGGAGCTTTTTGAGGAGGGGTTTGGGAAGGTGCACGTTTATGTAACGGAGTGTGTAATACAAAGTAGGAGTTAAGAGGGTCTTCTGCGGATATGTATGTAGGCCTACGTATTTAATATGAATATTTTCGTGCGGAGGGAATAAAAGAATTTGAGAATTCTGCGTGTAGGTGGTAGGTATGTACATATATTGTTTCAAATTAAATTAGAGGTGACTGTAAGTTGTTTTTTAATTTAAAAAAATGAGTATCTTTATAATTTTGAATTGGATTAGGACACATTTAGTTTTATTTAGAAACTCATTTCAACTAATTTTTTTTTCTTTAATAATATTATATTAGAGCCTATAATATGCCGTACGAGTGCGCGATCTAACGTCTAGCATAAGCAAAATTATAATATTAGTTGTTTCAACATTCCTCCTCAAAGATTACCCGAAGGCAATGAACAAAAAAGAACCGCAAAATCCATTCAAAGTTCGTACCAATTACCTTGCTCCGTTGAAAATTCATTTATAATACCTACCCAAAACATCAACCACCGTCCGCAAGCGTATCCAGGCGAATTATTTTCAATTAAAAACCTATCGATTACCGGTCAAACAAGCATCGGCGCCGCCTCGTCAGCAACGTCGTTAATCCCGAAGCGTTTAATTAACAAAGGACCCGGAGTTGTACAGGTGACGGCCGCGCTCTATACGTCAAAACGTCATATCGGCAACTATTGAAGATTTGAATTATTTAAAAGCGACCGAAAGCGCTGTTCCTCTCCCTTTGCCCTTCTTTAATTAACCCTATTCCTGCGTCCATTGCGCTCGGCGAAAACGGGTAGCACGTTGACGGCGAAAAATTTCTACCCTCACCGGATAAGTTTAAATTGAACACCGGACTATTAATTATAAAAGGAGATAATGGTGGGAAGACAGATCCCGATAAGGTATCAAAGTGCTATCGCGGACGTAGAAGGATTAGGTGGATTTCGAGGTCGCTGCATGTAACGTGGCTGCTTTATGGGCGCACAAACAGACATCGCTGGGAACGGATCGGATGCGGAAACTTTATCGTAATTAAGAAAAGTTCGAGTTGAAGGCGTGATGTCGATAAGAGAACACCGTTAAGAACGGTTCTTATTCAGTTATTAGTGAAAAGGATAATTAAAAAAAATAGGATAAATATTACGTAAACTTTCCGAAGTACGTGCTTTAAAAGTTATATTTGGATTAAAATTAAAAACTCTCGGGATAGTCGATGAACAATTAAAAATATGAAAATATAAAAAAAGAAGATCGAATGTTCAATGTGAATCGCACAAAGATAATTCGTCTGGATGTTGCCCTATCGTTGAGATTAAGGATATTGAAGTTGGCAATATATTAATTGTTTAAACGCAATCGTCAAATTTTCCCGGGTCTTTTTTACGTTTTTCCCGGAGGTAACCAACACTATTTTGAGTCCATAAACATGTTGATTACCTCTTGAACACGTTACAGCAACTGAATAGTTCTTTCGGTTGAGTTTTGAATAAACTGTTCATCTAATACAAATAAAAATTCATTTAAATTCAACATACTTGTTTTGAGCGTACCGATTATTTCGAAAAAATTCATCAGGTGGTGCTAGATGACCGGCGAATTAAGATCAGATAGTTAGTGAAGTCTATGGGAATTTTTTTATTGAAGCATCGAACCACTCTTTTCCGTGTTCAATTTCGAATCTCAAAAACACGAAATAATGGGACAAAAATTAAAAGGAGATTCCGCAATACCAATATCTGCCATTTTTTTATTCGTCTTCGGGAGGCAACCCGGTAAGTTGCGAAAAAAATCCGAAATAATTGAATCATTTCTTAAAAGCATTCGGAATCGCGTACGAAATACGCGCGGCCGGATTGATTCCTCGTCGTTCGTGACAGTCACGGAACGACGGGACAAGACATTAAATCGCTGTCTCAGGATGATAAGGGAAGAGGCATTTCCATGTTGTACATCACGCGACGCGACGCGCCGAGAAGGATTGCAGCACTCGCTTATTATTTGTTGACAATGCCGAATGAGAAGCGATACATTCTCACATCTCCCGACTCTATGGGATTTCCCGTTTCGAAGAACATTACGTCGAGTAACTGGGGGATTTTTTTTTTCAATTGAAATGCTTTTGCGGGGATTGATATGCAGGCTTAAACAAATGTAATAGCGTATCTCTTTTTAGCAAGTGTGTAATGCATGGTTTTGTTAAGCGTTAATAACAAAAAACGGAATGTTTCTTAGGCTGAATGTACAATGATTGGTTCATTGCAAAGGATATAATTTTATATCTATAATGGTGAATATTTTATACTTTATGTAATCTGTTAACATTATTTCGTAGTTAGAAACTCATCTAAATGGAGTTAAAACAACATTAACATTGTTACTTGGCGATAGAAATTTAATAGTGGGGGTGGGTGTAGGAATTTAGTTTGTAGTTTCCATACAGCATTGGTGGACGCTGTGCATTTAATGAGGTGATCAGAATAAAGTATCAAAATAGCAAGAAATAGATTGGGACAGCTGACCAATCAATACCAATGTAATTAATATGACCGGTAAGTGCTGAAATTATTCTCAGTGTTTTTTTACAGTTTGGATTCTTGCCTGGATTCTGGTGACCGTGCCGGCCACTGTAAAGTTTTAATCTTTTTCCCTTTAAACCATTAAATGGTAATGGTTTTTGCTTTATGAATTGGCTCGTTATCTTGCTGAAAAACAAAATTGCGCCCGGCCCATTGGTTTCCAAAACGCAGAAGATTCTCACGCAATAAGTCTTTATACGTCACAGATGTCATTTTGTTCGTGCAAAACACTATCTCACTCTTATCGCGAAATCCAATCGCTGCCCATATCGTCACACGATCCACCCCCTAATTGTCTGGTCATTTTCACTTTCGGTTCCTTTCTCAGATCATGATAACAATGCGAGTACCCATCCGGTCCGTCCAAATTACAACGTCTCTCATCGGAAAATATAACTTTTTCCCATCGTTTCTTCCAGGATACGTGTTCTTCGGCAAATCTCAACCTCGCTTCTTTGTGTTTCGCCGAAAGTGGCGGTTTTCACAACATTTTGTTCCGTGATATTACCGGTGAGGCCTTTAAAACCCTTTGAACATTACGCACGTGCGTTTGTACCCCCGCCCGTTCTGCAATAACTCTCGCCGACGCAGAAGAATTGGATGCACACCGCAATATCATGCGTTTATCCCGCTCATTTACAGCTTTCGGTCGCTCCTGGCGTTGTGGTTTTCCGTAATTTTCCGGATCTTTTAGGAAATTTCTAACGGAATGATCGCTTCTTCGTAACCGACGAGCAATTTGCTTCTTACTAACACCATCTTGGTGCCAGGCTAGAACTTTACCCCTTTCTATCAAGGATAATTGTTTTTTTCTACCCATATTGCAAACACTTTATAAAATATAATTTCTCGTGGTGAAATGTGTACACTTTACCAGCACAACCGCTGCATATAAAGGGAAGTATCAAATTAAAACATTTTCGCTTATATTAATGTAATAAATGCACAGGGTCTAAATTTTTGTCGCATTTAAATTTCCTATTTTGATCTGGGAAAATCCCAATTACCCCTAGTAAAGCAATAAATACCCAGAAATATCTATAAATGGACTATTTACATAACAAGTATTAATAATAGTAGTGTAATATTGATCGTGTAAAGTTAACATTAAATTATATGCATTTTGTTAAAAAAAATGACTTCCCTTTATTATCTAGTTCTTTTTTGATTTATTTAATTTTTTATATATATTATATTTATATATATATATATATATATATTTAATTACGTAAATCTAGTTACCAGGATAACAGTGGAAACCACTAATGCATGT
Organism: Oryctes borbonicus; assembly: GCA_902654985.2. NCBI lineage: Eukaryota > Metazoa > Arthropoda > Insecta > Coleoptera > Scarabaeidae > Oryctes > Oryctes borbonicus. Next base: position 3,862,286 of record LR736886.1, read on the forward strand.
TATTCCAATTCTCCCTTTAGCGATATTAAGCACTGTATGTATCAGACGTTAGCCCTTTTCAATTTTCAAATTTGACATTCTCGTACGTTAATACGTATTTCAACTTTATTAGGGTATTTACAGGGTGTTTATTACCTCATAATACGTTTTCCTAACATTTAACAGGGGCGAACCTCACCCACCCGCTCTCTGCCGAGCGGTTAAATAGTCTATTTTGGCGTATCGAGTCGTTCCGCTTCGCATTCTTGTACCGAAGGTTAATTAATTTAATAATTCTACCATACACGAACATGCTAAAGAGTATTTGTTCACGGCGTATAACCGCTACAGCGCTTTAGCGTAGGTATGTACCGATAATCGTACAAACGACATGTAAACATAAACGCTTTGATTTTAACCCGCGATGCATGCTACACACAACGTAGATATTCGTTCACCGGTAAATTGTAGTCCCGTTTAATTTCAATAAGGGTATTCAACTAATTATCGCTAAAAATCTAACGCATATGCATTGGCATTTGTGTAAAATAATGTTATCAATCCTGATAAAATTAACATTAATTAAAGCAGAGTAATTAGTTTCTGGTCAAGTGAAATCTGTAATGTTGGTGGATGTCTTGGTGTTAGAATAACGCATTTAATTTGTCCTATTTTCTATTTTATCTATTATTTCTTTCATTTTTACAATACATCAAAAACAATTTTATTGCGTTAATTTTATTACGAATGTAACTACCGATATTATCACGGAAAAAAAACAAGTCGTCGCACGCTCTGTGACACTTACACGTGCCACACACTTGTCGGTAGACTAATGACGAAATAATGTCGGTCCTTAATCACCTCGAAATTGAACGGTAGCGAGGTGTAGATGGTTGTACGCAGTAATATATCTACAAGAACATTCCTGCCAGTTGTAGTTGTAATATTAATAACCACGTAATTCAAGTTAACATCCGGCGTACACCATGTCCGTCCGCATCGGTCGGTTAGATCTGCTTCATTTCATAGCGATTATTACGCAATAAAGTCTGTATTATAATCATTATATTGGACGACGATTATTATCCTGGTCTGGTCGAATAAATGCGCGCGGCCGTGTACGTGTGTGTTTGTATTTCTGTGCATGTTCGCAGGAGTTGTTGTACCCATTATCGTGCGGTCTGAGCCAAATCCTGGAAATTAATTGCGCCCCCTCTCCGTTGTGTTTAACGCCGCCCGAATCGAATTCTAAATTTAATTAATATGCATATTGGCGGTCGATTATTCGAAGGGGAGGATTAGAGAGGTGACTGCATTTACCGAAGGGTATTATTAAGTGGGAGATGGTGTCGAGGTTTAAGCTTCTGTAATATTGGGAGGTGTATCGGATAAGATAGAATTCGATTTTCATATTCAATATTTTTGTTCCAATTTGAATATTTTTGTTTTTAAGAAGCCAGTGAATCCTCTATATGGAGAGCAAAGGTCGTCAAAAGAAAGAGGGTCCAGCTATTAAAAAAACAGCAAACCGACCTTAAGCTTACTATCCTCGATCAAAGACAAAAACAGATGAAGTTTCAAAACAAAAGTGTATTAGCAGTAAATAGGAGTAAGCAACAACAAAAATAATAATTGAATATCGATAATATTTGATTTATGATAAAAACAAAATGGTAATTCGGCATGTTGATCAAGATGGGCCTCGCCATATATCGAAAGTTAAGCAGGTTGGAAATCAGCTTGGTTTCCTGGCGTTCAAGTGCTGAGGTTGCGCAAAGGATAGATATAGCCCGCAAACAAAAGAAAAAAAGTTAATAAAATTGTAAATTTAAATATTTCAAATAAGAACTAGATTTTTTAAATCCAGAAAATTGGTGGCCAGATTCGTAAACAATTGAAATTAAAATTTAAGCAAAACAATAACATTGAAAATGTAAATAGATAAATGAATTTAGAATTGAAAAACCCTATTAAGTGAAGTGAACTAATCAAGGAGAAAAATATATAAATTGTAATGTAAATAATCTAAAGGCAAATACATAATTATAATAATTATTGATGGAAATATTAGTAAAACAGGATCACTAGAAAGTCTAATTCTATTCCATTCATGATTTCGTTTGATACTTTGTTATATAACGTTGTGCGGATGTTTATGTTTTTTTTTTTTTAGTAACTTTTTAGCAAGAAACTAACGACGGCTAAAGAAAATCTCGACCTGGAACTTACAATACTCCAACGTCGAGTAGTTGCATTGATTACATTTGTTCTAATCGCCCTCAAGACATGCAGTATTTTGTTGGCCATAATGGATTGTCAGATCATTCTGCGCTCGATTTATTTGTTACCTTAACTAATGACCTAATTGAAAGTCCGTACCGATAGAATCTATAAATGGTTTGAATCATATCTTTCAAGCAAGGAGCAGATCGTCGACATACGAAAAGACTCGATCCGATAAGCTTCTATTGAAACTAGATGTACCACAAGACTCAGTAATTGCCTTCCTACCTAAAAAAAAAATATAATGCTAAGATAGCTTAGCTTCCTCATGGTATTTATGGAATAATTCACGGCAAACGCAACAAAAGGAGAGAAAAAAATACACTAACACACGCACATGTTTCTGCCTACCCGGCGTCATCAGCGTGGTTTCGAGAGTATTTTTTTTTATCTCCACCTTCTATCGCTGTTGCCTCTCCTTTTGTTGCGTTTGCCGCGAATTATTCCATCAATACCATGAGGAAGCTAAGCTATCTTAGCATTATATTTTTTGGTTATTGTTTCTAGGCATTTTCTGGTGTGTTCTGCCTTCCTACCTATCTAATTTTTCAATACACCTTAGCGCTATTGCTATTTCGGCTTGGAATACTGCAGCGCTTTGAATTAGGCTTTGTGATTTAGATACTTTTGGTCTTATTGCAAAAATTTCGACTCCGACTCCAGCTTTTGTCTTTGAACCGACTGTGTACCATGCGGCTTTAATAGGCAGGCCTTTCTTCCATTCTTATCTATCTTGTACAACCGTTTTATGCTTCTCATCGAAGCTGTATTTGGGGCTGATGGTTTTACCGGGCCTGCTTGTATATATATTTTACTTTTGAGTCAAAATACACCCTCTTTATTCTTAAGAATTTTTCTCCAATAACATTTCTTCTACATTAATAACATTTCTATCGTTTCATTCTTATTTTTTCGTAAAATCGCTTCCGACTGTTATTTTTCGAAGATTTTATTTAAGAGAACTTCTCGTAGATAAAGTTGTTTTAAGAAACGTCGCCTTTGTAAGTTACCAAGATCTATTTTTGAACGGCAAATGTTATCGTTGGTGATGAGAATTACGAAAGCTGCAAAAACAAAAGCCGTTACCCTATCCCTAGCTACTCATTATAGTATTTCAAGTACGCGGAACACTTCAAAGCTGTTTGTAATCAGCCACTATGCGGCAACTGTTTCGACAAGTTATCTACTTACCGCCCTGGGCTATTCGTAAGTTCGGTAGAATGAAGGAGGCGGTATGGCACTGCCCCAAGTTCCTAAAGTTTAAGTCCTATTTACTTTTAAGTTGGCGGTGGTGTGTTCGCAAGCGAATACTTGGCGCGACTAGTTTGACTAACTAAATATAAAGTAAGCGCCGCGACGCTGACGAATTGCAGCAGATAAATAAGTAGCTAATTGTAGTAAAGCTGATGCTAACACAAGATATCAAAGTTGATGATGAAATGAATTTAAATATTTGTGCTGGAGGGTGTTATCCAGAGTAATGTGTTGCTTTTGTAGATTAAAATGAGATGAAAGGAGGTATAAAATTTTATATTATTTTCGAATATATGAACCATGAGGTAGATGAAGGTGTACCCTTATGGTACTAGTGTCTTGAGAAAGAAGAAGATGGAGAAACTGTTTTTTCAACATTTTCTAATGCTTACTTTTTCATATATTGATCGATGAAGCTCGATTGCAATCTGGTTCGTAGTGCTTTTTTTTAAACGATTTATATTTAATTTGTAAGAATAATTGAAAACAAATCTTAAGAGGTGCCTCGCGAAATAGGTGCAAACGTTCATGACTCTCCCAATTACGCTAATCAACCCAATTCGTGGCAAATCCATTTGCACGACAAGTGTTACGTGTAATATGGGATTAAACACTTACGAACGTTTTGATCCGTGTCCCCTTCGCCCCTTTCACCCTTCCATCCATCCCACGCCAAATCTAATCAAATTACGTAAACGCGATGACTTGTTACAGCACGTGGAACGACGTGGCGAGATGATCGTTCGAATACTCGACGCCCGCCACTTGGGCCGGTCGGCTAGCGAAGTGGCGAAACGCTTCACCGCCATGCAGGACGCCAAGCACACCGTGCAGTTCGTCGAGATCGTCAAGCGGCCGGGCCAAACGCTCGGCCTCTACATCAGAGAGGGTAACGGCATCGACAGGAGCGACGGCGTCTTTATCTCGAGGATCGCGCTCGAATCTGCGGTCTACAACAGCGGATGCTTGAAGGTGAGCTCTCGTCGAGGATAAAGAGTAGGAGACAGATTGATTAATAGATTTGTGGTATTCTGTCAATATTTGAGGGTGAATTGTAGGAGCTGAAGATGGAATTGGCGCGCAGGTTCTGAATTGCTATGTTTGGGTAAATTTTAGACTAGGTGGTATACTGATGTTGATTCAATAAAATTCTTGTAACATTAACAGGTTGTCTCGTTTGTATACGGCGATAACCAGTGGTTGAACCATTTTTATTAATACCAACAAAAAGAAAAGATTAACGGAAACGAATAGGTTGGTTGAACGAAATAGCAGTGATTGTTATCTATGGTGCGAAGTTACCGATTGCTTTCCTGATTTCATTTATGACGCAAACAAATTATTGTATACCATTCAGCATTAACTGTTCTTCCATCTTTCAAAGCAATGCTTACGATGTGCTCAGTGCAACAAAAGAAACAAGCAATCATTTGAAACAATAACGTAGGCTTCCACTAAACATGTTTCGGCTCCGAACTGTGTTGTGGTAGTTAATCGAAATCTCGACGTTTCGCCCGCAATCGTGTGGGGCTTCTTCAGGTGAAGGAAAGGTGGTAGCTCACAGTTAGCACGGTAACTGGAGGTGTAACCACGCCAGAGGCGAAACTAACTGAGTGGTAACTCAGCATGTGACCAAGCCGGAGGCGAGATTCAATTATGAATTTTTTTAGCTGAAGAAACTCGCAGTTGAAATGCCCAAAATGTTGAGTTTTCGATTAATTACCCTGACAGGGTAAAAACCCGAAACACGTTGAGTTTTTAAGTGATTCTGGCCGCGGAAGCCTACGTTATTATTTCAAATTATTGCTTGTTACTTTTGTTGTCGAAGAACAGTTAATGGTGAATGGTATGCAACAAATTTTTTTGCGTCAAATATGAAATCAGCAAAAGCAATTAATCAATCAATTAATCAAAAGTGGTTATCGTACAATACGCTTATACATACAAATTAGTGCATAATTTAAATTGCAGAGGAAGGATGTCAAAGGCTACTAGTCTGATAAATTAAAGTCTGGACAAAATAGTAACCTACGATATCAAAAGTTTTAATTAACATCCAATTCAAGAGTTTCATTCAAAATTCAGACGTTCAGAGGATTACGTTATTCTAGGTTGTTGAATAGCTTAATTTTGACAGAATTAGCTAAAATTTAATGTATACATGTTCAGAGTATGTCTGCATATTTCGAAATCCCTGCGAACTACACTCCGGCCTTTTCAACGACGTAGAGTTGGCCCGCCTTTGGTTTCCGTATTAATAATTTAATTCCAGAGCGCATAGAACTTAACCAACATCAAGCGCATTCTATCCGTTCGTTAACATCTCATTCGCACGATTCCATTTCCGTTCTCCCGTACAATGAAGATTCGTTGCTGTTGCCGGGACTAATCTGACGTCGCCTACCCGGGCAGAAGTCAAAGAACACGAAATAATTATCATTATAATAATACATACCAAAAGCTTAATTGCCCTAATCGCTGATTCGGCAACACTCAAAGGACGAAATCTCTTAATCCTATTGTGCTCGCTCGCGAATTCAACCGCTCTCGAGCTCCTGTATCTTTTGCTCTGCTTTCGACGCATAATCTATATGTACGCGCCTGTATGCCTTCTATTCCGGCGCGCAGTGGCGTACATAACGTAATACGTATTCCGCTTAGCCGGGCGAAGGAATAATCCGGCATTTACCGACAATGCGCTAATAGGAAGCCGGGGCCGCACTTCAGGAAATTGCCAGGTTGTGCTGTCTGTAATAGATTGATTAAAAATTAATCGGCGTTAGGGCGGAGATGTATGGAGCGGAAGTTGAAGGATGGACCAAAATGCGCTTGCAACTTACGATAATGTTATTTTTAATGAAAATTGTAGACAAATGATTGCTGAAAACATTTTTTTACGAGATCGAGAGACTTCTTCTCCTAAACTCCCTCAGTATTACATTTTTTTTTCGAAAATTAAAAATGCTTAACGTACTAAATTTTACTAAAATAAAATAAAGAAATATCACTTTCTAGGGTGTAATATTCAGACAATTACCGCTGTAATAAACAAAACATACGCACCAAACGTAATGGGCGTCATATTTCCTCGACACCCTTTTCCTTATTCCATAAAATAACCTTTTCTTCTTTCACCACCATTCATTTAATATAATGATTTTGGTGACGTCTACGTGATTAAGAACGCTATTTTACCTCGCCTCCTCGCTTTCACTTCGACGCGATCATTTTTTAAAGGGGGCCGTCGCGAGGCGGCTCTGCCGGAGAATGCGGACATTTTGCAGAACGCAAAAATGAAAATAGCGAAACAATGAAACAAAAGAAGGTCCCGTTTAAGACGAATGAATGCCGGGTTGGAGAAACAATAAGAAAGCGCATCCAACGATATCTCCGCTTTCGTCTTTCTTTCCTTTCCGCTTTTTTTTCATTTTGCTTTTTCGCAAAGTAAGAAAGTCCATTCTTCGGAAATAATTAATGATAGACCTATTCATATCATTCGGAATTAAAACCTCTTAATTACTTATTTCGACTTAATATCGAAAAATGGAAGCAAATGTTAATGGTATTATTCGGCTATGGGCGATTTGAATTACATTGTTCTGTACGGTTTCGGTTCTTTTGTGCGGAAATGGAATAAAAGTATGAATTTTAAGGAGAACATCGATAAGTTTCCTATTGTTATAAAGGTAAAAGAAAATTCTTTTACGTTGTTCGAAAAAACACCTTATTTTGGAGAAAAAATTAATAAGTGTTGCGCTACTTTATTACAACGCAATCTCAATTTTGTTTTTTTCCCTATTTTCTTATTCGTAATTTTACATTATTATTATTATGATAATATTGGAGATGTTTTTGGACAATTTTTTCCAATTTCTTAGCCATATATTTACTACAAAATTGAAAGAAGGATCGGATTTTCCATAGAAACAAGGAAACAAAACTCTCTGAGACAACTTGCATATAAAATTCCAAACATTGCAAATGTCACAGTTTCTTGTGGGATGCTTCTTTGACTATGCAATTTTCTATCCTCTTACACTACATTTCGTTTCACTCATTTCTTTTGTTTCAAAGATTTCGACCCAAACTTCTCAACCCCAATATTCGAACCCTCATGACGCCATATAGTTACGTATGTACAATACATCCCTTTACCGCTTGAACATGCTAAGATATGTGTACAAGTTTGATACACGACCGCCTAAACTTATTATTACGTATACGGGCGGCATTTTGAAACCGGCACGGAGCCACTCCGAATACACACGTCGGCGTCGCGAACACGGAGCGCTTCCGGCGCTAAGCGAAGAATGCGGTTTTGCCATCCGCCCCAAACAAACAGGCAGCAGAATCCAGCTTCGAGCGATGTTCTTCCAATCTACGAGACGCTATTACAGAAGAAATTTGTCTTCTATGCTCCCATATAATAACAAGCGCCTCTATACATAAGAATGAGAAGCACGACGACATTGCAGGGGTCGGGCAAGGACGACAAAGTATGTGTGCACGTTCAAGAAGGAAAAGGTTCGATATTACTTTCCTTTTAACGGTTTTATGAGGAATTCGTGGGTTATAATTTGAATATGTGGACATAAGAGGAAGGAAAATTTGATAAAACACTGCGATATTGCGTTACTTTGTTTCATCTTATTGGTTTACTTGCGTTTACCTTGTAAACTTTTTAATAAAACTTATACTTAAAGATATTCAAATCAAACTACTCTAGAAGACAATCAAAAGATTTATGCCGGTGGCAGAATTGTCTCCCTTCGTTATTGTTTGGCATTAATAAATTTCCATTAATTCTATTTATTGGAATATTTACGATGCCTACTTTTTGCGTTGAAAGCAGTTTGTGAGAAAACAAACTAAACAACAGCAAAACATCTATTGTACGAAATAGCTTCCCACATGTGCCTTCGCTTTGTTATCCTGTTTCTTAAAGCAAATTTAATGTTATTGTTTTTTTTTCTTCCTTGAATTCTCTTTCCTCCTTTCGCTTGGTGTACTAATATAATCTAATGGAGGACGTAAATATTCTACAACTTCCTAACTTTATTATTCACGGCCTCAGCCGGCCTAAAGAGAAGCCGTGCGGTATCAGTATATGTTCGACAGCCCGAAATGATTACCCCATTAACTTTTTCTCGACCGCACACGCGAAGGACCGCCGCGACGCTATGACGTCGTCATTATTTTAAAGTCGAAATTTCTTCGTCGCAGGTTCGGCTACTCTGCGATTTTATGCGACGCTCGTAAAGCGATCAAATTCGTCAAACGATCCGTAACCTTCTTATCGATGGTGCTATTGACAGCGAAGAACCTTTCTTCCACCCGTTTTCTTCGTGTCTTCTCTAACTTTTGCTTTTCTCGCGCCCTAATGAAAATTTCATGCGAGCGAATTTTAATTCTAGGTAGGAGACGAAATTTTGGCGGTAAATCTGGTTGACGTGACCAGGATGAGCTTGGACGACGTCGTTATCATCATGTCGATCCCACGAAGGCTGGTGCTGGCGACGCGTCAGCGGAAAGGCAGCAAGGGCGGGCAGGGTTCGCCAAGCGTTCAGCCGAGAGCGGAGCACAAGCCACCGCCTGTGGTCGTCATCAAGAGGGAACTGAGGGAGGATGAAACGGACGAAGGGGATCTGGGACAGTCGAGGTAAGTTTTTGATGGGGAAAATTGAGTTGAAAATAGTTAAGACGATTACAAATAATCTAGGTTATGGCACCTTAAAAATTCAAAAAATTGCCTAAATGAGCACGTACACAACAGATTTTTGGTTGTAATTTGGTTAATTTAAGACAACCAACCAAACCAACCTACCTCAACAATAGATCCGTAGATTCTTAAGAAACTATCTGGTGCTACGTAGTATTGAGGAGGGACTCTAGCTAACATATTGCGGAAGTATTGGGCGTAGGCAAACAGCCTGTCTATTTATTACAATATAAGCGATAGCATCAAGGGGCAGACAGCAATTGGTACAATTAAACTAAGAAATATCCTCCTGTGAGTTTGAAAATTATGTATGAAGTCGACGATAAGAATATCGCTGAACGTATGTCACACATAAATTTCGAACGTCCAAAAGGTAAACTACGTATAGAGGTCAAGCAGACCATTTCGAACGATTTCCACCCCGAAATACTTAATTGCGCCGCGCTCGCACGGCGATACGAAATAAAAATAAAATCTTTCCGTTCCAGTAAAGACTCGATGAGGCAACGACACACCGGGGACGGCCGCGAGACCAGCGAGTCGAGATCGAGGCTGGGTCTCGGATTGTCCGGCATGGATTCGAGGGGATCAGGCCAGGACAGTAATGGCCTCGATCTCTATTACAACTCGAGACCGCCCGATTCGGGCAGCACTTGGGGTTATCAGCCGCCCCCGCCCGTCATCACCGAGCAGCCGAAGAGCAGCATGCAGCACTTTCAACCGTACGAGCGCAGTTATCCAAATACCCTTGAGAGTCTCGCTGAAAAGGTACATTCGTTCGGGTTGCCGAGCAGGAGGATGTCAGCCGGAGGCCAACCTCTACCGAATCGGTAAAGAGAACACATATGTCTGTTTCCTCTTTTTCCTTTACGTTGTAAAATATATCCGTTTTTTGTTATTATGCGGGGTACAATTGTAAAGAGGAAAAATTAAATATTTGACAATAAATAAAATCAAATTTTAGAACAATTCATTGTAACAATGTAAACGCCATGCAAATTTTGTATGCTGTCTGTTCTCGTCATTGGTAAAATTGTCATCAAATTGACCATTTTAATCACTCAAGTATTTTTTAATTATTTTATTTTTGTCTATATTTGTATAAAATTATCCTTTTCGCATCTATAAAATGGTTGCCAAGATATTTCGACTCTCTTTCATTGTTTGTTGTAATGCTTTCTTGTTTGTTTTTTTAGGTTTTCCCCTTCATTTGTAAACAAAAAAAGCTCAAGCTGGTTCATCCTTTTCCAATTTTCGAGGGTTAAAAGATATCTCTTGTATGTGAAATATTGTTAATTCTACAATCTTATCTCTTTATTAGCTAACACTGGTAACTGCCGTAACCCAAACACTATAATGGCGTTCCTATTTATTTGTAGACACCGCAAAGTAGAGATGCTGTTCTTCCGATCTTCAGCGTTTTTGTTGTCGCGGTCTTTGATGTTTCTTCAGTCCCTACTATTTCGTATATTTCCACGCTCATCTCTTACCCCAGATCTCTTGGGTTTCGCCGATTAAGCAACGAGGAATCAATTTGCAGTATCAGACGCGTACACATGTTGTACATACGTGTGCCCGTATTTGCTTTCGATTCGTTTTTCCCCTTGTCGTATGGGGTTCCGTCTCTGCGTTCCGGCTTTTTTTTTCCGCTGGAAAAAAACGTATTTGGATTGAGATATTTTCTTTTAACCCCTATGCATACGTGTAACATGGGAAATATGTTCGCGTAAAGCGAATTACCTTTCTTTTTGTTGTTCGCCGTCCTTTATAAGCTGATGGCGTTTTCGATACACGCTATAAAGGGGAAATTTTGAAAATATAAAGCGATTCTACCCTGATATCTGCTATTCAATCTAGAAAATTGCTTGTTTTTTTTTCTGTTTTCAAATCCGTTGCGCAATCCTTATCGAGTTAAAAATTCTCTGAGATCTGAAGAGTATTTTTTTATTGAAATAAATCGGGGAACAATAACGGTGAGAAATTGCATAGGCGAAGTAAATTTTAATTATTATATGGGAAACTGTTTGAGTTGTAAATAAATATTCCAAACTATTACGTAATTAAACAATGCAGTAATCAAATAAAGATAAAATTGTTAAATTAATAAATTTAGCCGATATTTATAATAATACTGATCATTTTGAAAGGTTTGTTAGCAAAATGTTAGCAATTTCCTCGACTTCTCGAAGTTTGTATCGAAATAACCAGGGAAGGAATAGAAGTTTGAAATGTTATAGAATAGAAAGAGCACATCGTTGCGGTAAAGACTATTTTCGGCAGTAACTGCTTCTCTAACATTCGTAACCATTCTGGAATTGGTACAAATCTTTCCGTTTTTAATTCTGCCTTTTAGACTCTCGTCGCAACAGAGTCCCTCATCGCACTACTACGTACAGCACACTGGTACAGGTTCGCGGCGCATCATGCCCCGTTCTGGCTCCGATCAGCATCTTCCACACACCGAGTACTCCGACTATACGAGCATAACCCCAGCGGGAAGGCACAGCCTTCTCAGATCTAGTCTTAAGTCCGGTTCGACGCTAAGCAGGTACAACCAGCGGTACGTGGACCAGCCCTCCATGGCCGGCGCGCTCGGCCAGCCGAAATACGGTCCACCGCCCACCTCCAGCCAGTACGCCACGGCAGCCGGGACGCTTACGCGACGTGCTCGCGGCAGCCTGGACTACTCAAGCGATACCGAAGCTACCGTAGCACCTAGAAGTAGTTATTATTATTATAGGTAAGTTAAGGGTTTATATATGAAGCGCTTGTTTTGATCAATGGAAGATTTGAAATACGTTAGTTCTTCGTTAAGGAATACTATTTTATTGCAAACTTTACGGAACATTCTATAAAAAACAAGAAATATTTTTTCCCAGAAAATATATTTTCAAGAAACTTCGTCATCTTTTTTCCCGTCGAAACCTTTAACGTTTCTTCTGGTATTGTTCTAATTGGCCCTATATATTGTGAAAATTTATGTTGCACGTACAATTATTTACGCTGCTCCAAAAAGTATTTTCTGTGAAGTATTACCTACGTCCTTACCACGAAGTACTAAATTTAAACTTGTCGTAAACAGTGATGTCTGGTGCTACAGTCAGGAAGCAAGCCGAAACATAGAAGATCAATACCATTATTTCGAATCTTAAATTAAGAAATAAATTTAATTCCTTTAATGCATTGAAAATAAATAAATAAGTTTTTATTCAGTAAAAATTTATGAATATTTAAAATTTAAAATAATCCCGTCGAATAAGACCATATGGAACGTTAGTTAACAATTTTTCCAACGTATCTAGGTATATTTGATAAAAGCCTAAATATGTTTGTTAGATTTTCGTAAATTTTAGTTTTGACGATATCTAATGAAAGCTGCGGCTTCTCTAAAATTATTCATGACGAAAACGTGGAAAAATCCAGCAATTCCATATATTCTTGCTTGACGGTAATTTGCTACGAACCCGCTGCTAGAAAATAGATGTAGCATTCGCGAAATAAGACAATCATATATTCTGTCCACAGTAGAAACCAAAGCGCGATCCCTCATAGCACAATTCCCACGTTAGGCCGGAATAATTCGCTGACATCGACCGACATTAGCACAAAATTCAATTCGTTGCCGAGAGACACGAGAGCGACGACCAGGTGAGTCCCGACGAAGCACCTTTCCTCTCCTTATCCCCCTTTACCTCGACCGCCGATACAAGCCACCTTACCAGCGAACGTTCCGACAATAACCATACCCCGTTCCCTTCCGCCCTACGTCTTCACCCTTATTTTGTTTCGCTTTCAGATTGAGCATGAATAAAAGATTCGGCGACCGTACCGTCAGCCTGCTGCAGGACGAAACAGATGGCGCCCTCTCAGCGCCGGAAATGCCGTCGCTCAGGCACAGAGGTATCTAATCACGAGATGCATACATACACCTACTTGTTGAAACAGAACGATCTGTTTTTCCTTGACTTGACGTCACCACGATTTTGATTTTAATACACACGTTATACTTAACACGAAAGCATCGTTCTTACCGCCTTTTTACAACTTATCTTTGTATGTTGATGTTGTATCACCTTACACGAGTTATATTTACTAAAATATTCCAATAATATAGTGTATATAATACGATCTATGTGTATCACCTCATTCTACACCGCCATCTTATTACATCACATCTCTGTGTAGCACCTGTATGTTCTTTTTTTTCCTTATCTTTTTTTCGGTTGTAAGACAGCTTTCTTTTCTTTTTGCAGCCTAATGCAAATTTTTCTTCAATTAGCTCCTTATATGAGTAATATCGAATGATCTGTTTTTCTGGAATAATACTTTAAAAATAAATCAATATTATGAATGGCAACAATGAGAAGAAAAACTTCGAAAAACTAGCAACAATTTCCCAAATACTGGGTAGTCTGAAAAGTTTTCAGCCTAACACAGAAACGAGTATTTTTTTTATCAAATTTGGTATATTTATTCGTCAATATTGTCTCCCTGTAAGTTTATGCAGTTTTTCCAGCGAAGCCCCTATTTCTTTAATCCGTCTAAATTGGCGTCTTGTTGTAAGAGCGCAAAGAAAAGTCGTCGATGTTTACCGCCATTAGTGTTTGCCAAAATATTTCAGAATTTTTTCTTAATTGTCTTACAATTAATTTTAGAAGTAATTTAATTGACTACTAGAGCAAAGCCCAGAGAAAGCATTGATTCAGACTTGCCAAAGCAGTAAAGCGAATGCGTTCAGTAAGGATCTCAGTAGGTCGTTCTCCTCTAAAATATCACTCACACTGGTTAAAAGATGCTCATCTCTGAAAAAAAAAATATATTAAAGAGGTGAACCTTCGATTAAATGAGCTCAACGTATATTTATCTAATTGACGCTATCAAAAACAAAACAATATCATTCGATATTCCATTGTTGATTTGTTTCAGTTATCCACGCTTTGGAAATCTATTTTTTCATATTCTTAGCCATTTTTCGGTTAGTTTCCTTTTTAGTTTTATGGTTTGTTAACTCCGGCAAACGATTTTTTTCGCTTTTTTCACTTGCATTGTATTTCTCCATTTTCTTTTCGTTGTTCCGAAGGGCGCGTACCTTCGTCACCTAGTGTATTCACTTCAGATGAATATAGGCAGTGGCTAAGCCGAACGCCGTCCACGTCGGCCATTTACGAACAGATTAGGGCCTCCAGGGACGTGCTCAATCAGCAAAGGGCGGCCAGGTTCACGTACAGCGCGGAGAATATCCATGCGGCGCTCAAAGACGTAAGTTTATAGCTTCAATATGGTACGGATAGGTTAATTAGACGGTGAACTAAATGATTAAAAAAGACCTCGAAGTACCGTAACTTTTTGAAGGGTTTCTTGTAAAGTTACTATTGACTTTTCAAACCTTTTAAAAGGATTCAAGAAGTTATTTTAAAAACATCGACAAAAGTGTTGCCTATCAACAATATCTTTTCTTCATCGGACCGAGATATTGTTTTCGATATTAAAACATTCACTTCGAATTATCGCCATTTAATTGCTTTGTATGTTATTTCTGCATATTCAAAGAATTACCAAAGAATTTGGAGTGATAGGAGCATTTAGCTGCGTCTAAAAAGGAAGTCAACATAAAACCAAAATATTTACAACTAATTCTATAAGAATGCGGTAAAACAGGATTGAATTTTGAACAAACACTAATTGATCAAAAAATATAATGGTAAGATAGCTTAGTTTCCTCATGGTATCGATGGAATAATTCACGGCAAACGCAACAAAAGGAGAGGCAACAGCGATAGAAGGTAGAGATAAAAAAATACTCTCGGAACCACGCTGATGACGCCGGGTAGGCAGAAACATGTCCGTGTGTTAGAGTAATTTTTTTCTCTCCTTTTGTTGCGTTTGTCGTGAATTATTCCATCAATACCATGAGGAAACTAAGCTATCTTAGCGTTATATTTTTTTGGTTATTATTTCTAGGGATTTTCTGATGTGTTCTGTTTAAACATTAGTTGATGTTTGTTTTTGGTAATACGTTACTAGTGAACTGAGTTTCTTCCAAAGCTGAATTTTTCCTACAAAAATATAGCGTTTTCGTACTTTCATTATATCAGTTTTGGGAAAGGCGGAACTGCTAATTTTATCACCAATTAACTTAATGTACAGCATTATAATTATGTGATGTGCTAGATAAAAATAAAGACAATTGGAACAGTTTAAAAGAAAGATTTGTAAAAGGACAAATGAACAATTAGGAAAGGATACTTTTGCAAATGCTAAAGCTTATAAAATTATTTATATTTTTTTTATTGCAATTACGAACAACTCTGTCCAATTGGCATGCGTAATGAAAGAACCTTTTGCAATTTATATCTGCATTATATGGCCAGTAGGAAAAATAATATAAGTAAAATTTTTAACTTTTGAGGCAGCATTTTTTTGTGAAATAGATAAAGAATTTACAATCTTATAATTTTTGTTATCTACAACAAACTCTAAATATTTATCATAAGTTGGTAAGGTGTTATTAGCTTCACAATCATTATTTGACTATGCTACTATTCTAGACGGAAGGCAGTTATTACAGCTCGTATGGAAGACCAGGCACCACGTCGACATTAGATAGGCATTTCACGAGATCCCAACAGCAGACCCCATCTCGTTCGTTATCATCACAACACATCACCTCGTCAACATCAGGTAGTAGCAAAACACAAGAGCACCTTTCACACACCAAATAGTAACAACCAACAAATAGAAATAGTATTTATTGTCTGATTATATGTGATACCCCTTCACTATTTATCTTGCCCTTCTTTTGATCGTTGAATACAAGACATACTTTCTATATGTGTATTTCTTTTTATTTACGTACAAATTAATGACGGCGATATGATGATATGACCTCTGATACCTATTTAGACAGTATTTTATTTATCGATCGTACGCTTCTCGCTGATGTTTGGCCTTTGTGAACACCGCTTTTTGATATGTCTGAGATCCGAATGTTTTCTTTCCGCACTGTCTCATCATTCCTCATCATCTTTCATCCGATTATTCGATCTTTACAAATATCGTAAACTACATAAACACAATACTCAAGTAACTTTTACTTGCCGTTCCTCGCGTAATATTGGGTTCGATCAATTTTAATCGTCTGTATCGTTCTGTTAAGCACTAGCGTCGACGCGGTCGCCATCTATGCGTCGCATGCGCCAACTGCTAGACCTGGATTCTGTTCGAGCAGGCGCTCCAAGTCCGGTTCCTACTCCTAGCGGGACCTTGCCACGTGGACAAAGGCAATTGGATATTAATCCAGCAGGTAAATACAGACTTATTTGATATATACAAGCTGAATATCTGTAAACTCTATGCTATGCTCGAACAGAATTTCTAAAGTACAAAATCGAAAAATCTGGCACAACCGGTACTGGGACTTCCATATCTGGCCTATCTATTGGTCCAGGTGGCCAACTAACTAGCACCATGGCGTCAGACGAACCAGTCAGCGGCATGTTGTGGGTACACTTACTTGCGGGAAGAGGTCTCAGGGCTTCCAGTAGTACATCGACTGCTACGACACCGGTTACCCCAAGTGGTGCACCACCAACGATAGGTAAATTAGTTTTTTTTTTATTCTTCAAAATGCGTTTCCAATTAACAAATTGTTTTAAAGGCTCTACTGGAATGCGAGATTTGTACTGCGTATTAGAGTGCGATCGAGTTCATAAAGCCAGGACCGTGGTAAGGACCGGCGATCTGGTGTTCGATTGGGACGAGAGCTTCGAACTGGATCTAGTGAATAATCGCGAGTTAGACCTGTTGATTTACTCGTGGGATCCTCAATATAGGCACAAATTATGTTACAAGGGCTCCGTACATTTACCCTCACTGTTGAAATCAGGCCCGTTGCATCAGTTAGCGCTTAAGATAGAACCAAGAGGTAATAATAGGAACTGTAACACTTAAGGCAGCTTTGTAAAAAAAATTGATTTACTCGGTATAATCGATTAAAATCTTATAACTATCATGCGTTACTTTACAGGTACTTTATATTTGAGATTAAGGCACACCGATTCGCAAACACTTTATAAGAGAAGGCCACTATCAAATCTAACGTTGTCCAGAAGCACCCCATTATTTGGAGTTGATCTAGAATCTGTGGTATGTATTCATGGTAATCAAAATTTATCCCTAAAATTGAATTAATGGTTCCTTTCACCCAGGTTAATAGGGAATCGAAAACTGGTGGTGTACCTGGCGGTGTGCCAACCGGTCTTGTAGCGGCCGGTCAACAAATTCCTATCATCATCAAGCGGTGCGTCGAAGAAATCGAACGGAGAGGTTTGGACATCATCGGACTGTATAGACTGTGCGGTTCCGCTACGAAGAAGAGAATATTGCGCGAAGCATTTGAAAGGAATAGTAGGAGCGTTGATTTGACCCCCGATAACGTACCCGATATCAACGTCATCACAGGCGTCCTTAAGGACTACCTGAGGGAGTTACCGGAGCCGTTGTTCACGAAATGCCTATATCAAATGATGGTGGATGCGTTAGGCGTTTGTTTGCCGGATGATCCAGAAGGGAATGCCAAGTTGATGTTTTCGATATTGGATTGTTTGCCAAGAATAAATAAAGTAGGCTTAAAAAATTTATATTTATTTCTTTATAATATTTATTACATTGTAACAGCATGTGATCTGAGAATGCGAGAATAACATTTAATTGTAATTAATATTTCCGTGTTTTAGGCAACCCTTATGTTCCTCATGGACCACTTAGCGTTGGTGGTCTCCGCTTCCGATAGAAACAAGATGTCTGCTCAAAATTTAGCGACCGCTCTAGCGCCACCGCTGATGTTGCACTCCTCGATCGATTCCGTGCTTGGCGGCGCCTCGATGAAATCCTCCTCCACTGAACTGGATTATACACAACCAATTAGCGTACTGAAATACTTATTACAGATATGGCCTATTCCTAAACATCACTCAGGTACTGTGTCGTTTACCTATAGCGTAGTCTCTCAACTAACACAGACTGCCTTTCGTCCATGACAAATCACACTACAATTACCTCATTTGGACACACTATCATTGAAAGCTATTAAAGAACGTAATCACTAGGATGCATTTACTCACGAAAAGGTCACGCATGGATTGCAAAAAAAACTAAATAGATTTCGTGTGAGGTTTGGTTCACTTAGATTTTCACGTTGTATGAGCACATAAGCTAATTATTTATCCCTAAAATCACCAGATAATGTAGGTCTTCATATTTGCTCTGCAGTTTGTGGTGTCAGTACGTAGGATTCTTCCAATATCTCAATAATTCCTTCATGGTTCCAAAGAATTTAACTAAATCGTCCATTGCGAAAATGACTTCCAAGTTTTTCTGCTGTATTTTTGCAAAGTCTAGCATTCTATGGATTATTATGAACAATTTTTCTTGGACAATTTTTTGGACTAAAACGAATAAATTGGTGCATGGTCAGTGAAAAGAACAGGTTCAAGATAAACATTATAACAGTACCCGAAAGGCTGGTTAACAATCGAAAACACTAATTCATCTTTATTTATTTATTCTTTCCAATATATTCGTTCTTAACTGTTTCTTAAGCCTGGCCCTATGACGACTCAAAAATGTAAAATTGTAAATTCAATTTCTTTTATGAATACTTAAACAATTGAAAGAAAATTGGAGGATTAAAAGCTTCTTTCTTTTAAGAGATACACCATTACTATTATTATTAATATTAGGTGAACGAAACGTCAACGAGGTTACATGGTCATTAGCGTCACCCCCACATCTCTTCTTGGCATTTCACATTGTTCACCTATCGAGTAGAATGGTCCATCTCCTGGTAGAAAGCCCAATTTCTATTAGAAAATTCCTTCTTTTAGCCAAGTATGCAATATTATTCAAATCATTTTGTTAGAAAGCTTCAAACACTTGTGTTGCAAAGGACGTACTAGTCAGTTACTATTTGGAGGAGTTGCTAAACATTGCAACCTAATTTTCATCAATAATTGCAATGCTTAAACGAAGTAGATCAACAGAAAACTTTGAAAACTTTGTACTGAATCCAAACCATACCAGACGAGTTTGCATCTTCCAATATTGATCCCAACAAAAATAGTATTGCTGTGGTAGTTCGTAGATCCACCCGATCACACCGCACATTTGCACACATTACATGAATAAATAAAAATAAAGAGTTCCTGGTACACCATCAGCCTACTAGCCAGCCAGTTGTATAGCGCGTATCAGCCAACCAGTCAGCGTAGTAGCGTAGCGATCGATGTGTCAGGGTTGTGTTGGTATTTAGAGGGGGACTTTTCAGACAGGTCGGCGCGGCAGGCCACCCGGGCCGCGTGGAGACAGTCGCAGTGCGTGTCCTCAGGGAGCGGTGGGGGCGCAGCGAGAGCAGTTTCGGCCCTCAGTGGCTCCGTTTCCTCCTCCTCCTCGCTCAGTAGTCTTGGGCCCACGAGGCCCTGTGCCACAGGTCCAATCACAGCAGATACTCGTAAGTACCACTTATCTGAATTATTACTAGAGTGAGGAACGAAGTAGTGTACAATCATCTCAAACCGATGCAGTGGTCCACATGTCTATCAATCTGATATTTATTTATGTATTATTAAATTTTATCGAAAATTGTATTGGGCTACAAAGGGAATTACTTCTTTTAAATAATTTTAAATCTCCTATCTTGGCTATTTTATTTTATTTTGGTGGTGATTTCAACGTTAGGTCAAGACACGAACGTTTTTTTTAATACGATGTCCAGGCATGGAGGTTACTATCGATACACACGTTCCTGACTTTAGTTTTTACAATTTTCATTTACAGTCGATAAATGGGAGTATTTCGATTATTGTCCAGGGCCCATCATCAGTAAGCAAAGGTCCTTACCGTCCGCTCTCACCGCGAGTCGGCCCGCAAGCAGCGGGCGGTCTCAGACCGCGTCAGGTGATAGTGTCTTCGCCAGGGTCGCCAAGCAGCAGTAGCGACTCCCAATCGGGCTCCGATTCCGTGAAACACTGCCTACCGAGTCGCGTCGGCTCGCCGGCCGTACGCGCCTCGCCATCCCCCGGGATACGCGCCTCCCCGTCCGTCGTCAGCATCGGCTCCTCTCAAGCGGCGGCGACCACCATGCGGCATTCGCCTTCCACAGCGGCCGCGGCGGCCTCCTCCACGCCGTCGATCATCGGCCATTCGCCGTCGGTCACCAGCCTGCAGAGTAGGGCGTCTCCGTCTCCGCTCATGCCGGCGGGCGCGTCGCGTTCGAGCTCGCCGGCGATGCAAGCGACCTCCGCCGGATTGGCGGTCACCCTAGCGACTACTACGCCCGCGTTTACCACATTAACCGGCCTGCAATCGACGATATCCAACATCAATACGACCGCTAACAATATTTACAACCTAAATTACACCCAACAACAGCAGCAACCGACTACTTACGTCAGTACGAATCCGTTCTTAACCGGAGCTTACCTCAACTACAGTCCAGGAGACATGTTCGGCGCCGACAAGTACAATACGATCGGTCCTGTTAAGATCGAACCGAAACCTTTCTCGTTTTCCTCAGATCCGTACCAAGATAGTCAAAAATACGCAACACTTAACACGAAGACCACATACGAACAAGAGCAGCAGCACATGTTCACGCCGACGGATTCGGTGCGATTCGGCGGAGCTACACAGTTGAAATTCCAGGAGAAATCTTCGTTCTTAACGAGCGGATTCGGTACCGAGCTTAAGTACAGTCCGGGTAGTCGCGATAGTAAGACCTCTAGCTACGATACCAGCCCTAACGTAACGCAGAGCAGCGGCAGCCTGCTAGGGGTGGAGGAGACCCCCACGCCGACCAGCAGCATCGAAACCGAGGACAGCAACACCAGAGAGGTCGGGGAAAAAGACGTAGAGGGAGACGGAGAACAAAGCGACTAGATCTTTACGTATAGAACGTATTATTATTATCAATAATTGAAGCACAAATAAGTTATAAGTCGTGGCAAAGCACTAGTCTATAAAGCTGACGAAAACAAAAAAGAGACAAGAATGTATGTAACACAATCTATTCATCTTGTATACAAATAAAAAAGAATCCCATTATACATCACTCACTGAATATTCATCGTGTATCACTTGTACTGAATTTACCTAATATAGCAAAAATGATAATAAAATTACGCGTCAAAAGAAAATGAAAAAATGTAATATTTAAAATAATACCTATCTATATAAGTAATCGTAAGTAATAAATACATAATATTCTATAATAAATAATACATGTCTGCTTTTTAGAATCAAATTTAATATTTAGGATCGTTGTTAACTATTATTACTATTATTATTATTAACGATTAATTATTATTATTATTATTACCAAACGACGAGACTATATTGAATATGAAGAAATATATTATATAAATACATACTACGGTACGAATCTTAAGTTCGTAGCATTACTTGAACAAATGAAATTAAATGATCTATTACTCGTACTAAATAACCTTCTATAACATAAAAAAATAATAGAATCGTATTTATTGATATGTAAGTGGGAATTTTAGAAAGAGAAAAATTATTGTTAAGTATATGCACAAGATATTTTCAGTTGTTTTTTTTATTCATAAACGAACGGGGAATGCTTGATATATTTAAAAGTATTGATTAGAATTTGGACAATGAAACAGCAAAATCTCCATTGATGCATTTAACGCATGATACAGTGGTACCTCGGTTACGACAATATTTTGTTACGCAATTTTCGGATTGCAAAGTTTGGATGAATTTTTGTTTCAGAAACGTAAACAGGTGCGGCAAAATTTACGCGCAACTCGTGTATATAATGCGATTATTTGTGTACTTACATTAACAAACGAAATTAAACAATTACTATCAATCCTTCTCCTTTTCCATACCCTCCTCAACGTTTTCCACACGCGAAAAAGAATTCTTATTAAAGGTACTGTATATAAGCGAGTTATTATTTTCCGTAAACCGAAGTATCGCTGTATATATTCTTTCTGTTTTATTTATCGTCCATTATTACACTATCTAGATCTTAATATTTTTATATCTTTGTAATTTTCTTCTGAATTGATTATTATTAATTTTTTTTTTATTTAAATTCTATACACGATGTCTCAATGGTTTTGTATTTTTATGTGTATCTGCCATTACAGTTTATACTGTGCGATCACCAATTAGAGTTGTTATATACAAATCTCGGAATTAATGGCTAATATCTTGGAGTTTGTTTAATAGCGAAAATTACTTTATTCGTGGTTTTTAAATCATCCCCAAAATACAAATTTCTTACATTCAGTTTGATCAACTTCCCAAAAGAAAAAAGAAAGAAGTATAATAGTTGGGCTAAATTTCGTTTTTGCGAGGTCCCTTGATTATGTTTACATTTTGAAAGGGTTTAGAAATTGTGCCAGAAATTTAATTTTGGTAAAAAAATTATTCAAATTAAAGATCCACAAAATTCTAGCATTTGCTGCTTTCATTTAATACGTCGAAAATCACGTGGATGTAAAATATTAATTTTCACTAATCGACTTTAGTGAAACTTGCCAAATTTTATATCTAACAGAACTAAATAAGCAGGTTGGAAATGACCCCTTAAAATTGTAATGTTTTTCGTTGTTCTTAATATAGCAACAATAAATGTAACGAACTTTCTTATTATTCTCATTCTTCAGTGAAAGACGCTGTTGTGCGTTCATTGTCCAAATTTAACCGAGATCCCAAAAGAAATATTAAGAGGAATAAATGTATTATTTTGTTGATATATCTTGTTAATCAGAACAATCGATGTCGTTTAAGTCAGTTATCAACTTACTAACAATAACATACCATTTACTAACTAGTGTGGACTTTCGATATAAATAAATATAAACATATACTATATAACATGATTATTATTACTACTACGTAAATGAAACTGCACAAATTATTCTGAATATACTCTGAGAGAACATAAAATATATCACTGCCAAACATAATTCATTTGTAAACAAGTAGGCAGATTCATGATACTATTACTAAATAATGATATACATACTTATACATAATAACGTAATAGTTATGTTAGGTAAAAGATTGATAACACATTAATAACTATTAATATGATTATTATTATACGCTGTACTAAATTAGAGCGAATTTGTCACGTGAATGTGATTTCATCTTAGAATCAACTAAACTTAAACGAGAGAGAAACTCTACTAACTTAAAATTAGCGTTGGATGCTGTATTACCCACGTGCACGTCACTGGTTGTATATGTAGAATTACGGAAAAAATCTGGAACAGTATGGTGAAATCGGAAAATTGCTGATTTTTACCCTGAAAAGAATTGTACCTACTATCTTCTCTGGGAATAAGATGTCGCAACTATTACGCCAATGGATCGGGCGGTAATGTGAAGTTAAAATTTTTTCAATGTCGAATTGTTATGGCTATCTATACGGTCAGCTATTTTCGGTTTCACTGTATTATACTGTATGTACTTAATCATGAAAACCGATACAAATTCAAATGTAGTACATTAAATTCAATAAATTCGAAAAAATTATAATTAAAATAAATTTTTCTTCGTATTGTTTGAAAAATACGCGCTTTCAGATTAAATTAATTTATAACGAAGTAACTTCTCTGTAGATCTCGAACGAATTCACTACTACATTTGGATTATTATCTTTGATTTGAGGAAGTTAATCGTTAATATATTGTGTGAAGTGTCTTTAAATTCGTGATTAATCTCCTTAGCTACGTATCTGCCAGTTATTTTATTTAATTTAAGGATTTTAATAATTTTCAAAATTTCCAAATTAAATGGCAATAAATCAAAACATTTTAAATATTTTATTTTTAACGGTTCTAAGCTTCTTGATTGTGTGAAAAGCTCTAAAACGAAGTGAAAATTATCGAAATTTATTTATTTTCAATATCATTGCTTGTACAACTCACAAATCTGAAGACATGCTCTCATAAACATGTTTTAAAAAATGCATAGAATGCGTACATTTTTTTTTTCACATATTCGAGTATATGCTTCATGTATATATATTAACCAAACATATATATTTAGCGGTGAATGTAATGTCTTTGAATAAATTGTATGTATATATACATTACACGATAGCAAATCTTAGTAGAGTAACATGGAAAATTTTATTTCAAAAAATGCTGTATTAGAAGTTTGTACAGCGTCACGAAGAGGTAATTTCGTTACAATGTCTGATTATAATATCGATATTATCTTTCTCTAGACTGTTGTCTATTTTGTTGGCTTTTAAAGATCTTTACTGAATGTAATTTTATTAATATATGTATAACTTTTGGATTTTGTGTAATCATTCTATTTTCGTACAAAATGTTACTTTGAATTTGGATTCCCCTGTATACAAACAAAAATTTTATACATACACTACCGACCAAACGTTGTGAAACGACTCAATATACACAATTGTACGATTTTAAATAAAAGGAAAATTCATTTGACTTACTTTCTTCTAAAAATTGAAGTATTTTTGAAAAAAATTAAAAAAAAAAACAAAATGTCACTGACGACTACCTCTCGACCTGAATTGTTCCAAAAGTATTTAAATTTTTTTTTCTATGTATACAGGGTGTTCATAAAGTTAACTTTTGTTCTGCTACTCTTTCTGTTATTATTGTTGTAAATACGAGGGCGTTTCGAAAAGTAAGGTAATGAGAGCTGTAAGGGAAATTTTTTATTCACGAAATTAGAGACGCCACTGATACATATTACGCTGGTGGAAGCATACCGAGCGTCAAAGTCCTGGAGCCACGTCAAGACGGGCTGCTGTATCTGCTCACAACAGTGGTTCTTGCACGAGAACACGTTCCCAGTAGGAGTATTCACGTATCATGTGATGTGAGGTCGGACCGTTGAATAAGTAGCTGGGAGGTAACAACTTCAGAACCGAAGACAAAGTTCAACAAGCCGTCTTTACGTGGCTTATTGGATCTTCACGCTGAATTTTTTTCTATGTCGTTAGAGCATGATAATATGTTACATCATCACTTACCGTCACATCTATATCTTTTTTGGATGGTTTCCTCGAAGCCCTTATTACTTTATTTTTTGAAACGCCTTTATATTTATCATCCTGTAAACAATATATAGCGAAAAAAACGTATCGAAACGATGCAGACGCTTTTGTAATAGCAATAAGGCCATTTTCTACTTGAATTACGAAATAATTTCCGATTATCGAAGGATTTTCAAAGGTTTTTCATCGTTCAGTTGTTTTAAATTGTTTTTGGTGCTAGTAGCGATGGAACAATGTTATCATATAGATTTTTAATGTTGCACACGTGTAAAATGAGTGTTTCGGGGTACTATTACTATAATGTATGTAATAATGCAATGTATTCGATGAATAAACCGAAGAAAATAAGTTAGAAAGAAAAACACACTACCCTACGCTCAGCCTAAGTAGCCTATATATATATATACATAAAAATATATATATAAATATATGAATCTAGTTGAAAGCGGCTAATCTGTATATGTTTAGAGAAGTGTGCCGTGGAAAGAACACTAGTCAATTTTAAGTTTGGTCAATTTTAGATGATATAGGTAAAGTTTTAGATTGTTAAATTGAATATTTGCACAGGCTATAAATTTCTGTATGCTCCGGTGAAAATGTTTTCCTAATCAAACGATTCACTTCATAATGACAAACATCAATTATAACAAAAAAAATTATAGCAGATCTTATATTAAATTAGAATAATATTGAGGCTAATCAAAAAAATCTTCTTTTTCAGTAGGTTAAATGTCTGCTATTTTAAAATATTTTTTTGGAAAGCGTTGAGTTTTAATTAACGCTTCAGGAAACTTAATTTTCATATATATTTTACGTTGTTTTTCAATTATTTTCGCTTGATTGTCCTTAGAAGCTTTTGCATTAACTTAGTTAGAAGACTAACTTTCAATAAAACTTCCTGAAACCTTATAGTCGGCAAATTTGAAAATAACAAAGGTTGAATTCCTTTTTGAAAAGTTATTAGTTTAAAAAAATGATGATGAAAATTATTCTGAACAAATGCATCGAATGGAAGCAACATATGGATAACTTTTTTTCATTTTCGACGTCTTATTAATGTTAAGGTATTTAAAAATCCACAGCAAATATGATAAAGGTACCTCCGGCGAAATAGTAAATCTATTAGTTGAGTGTAGGCTTTCACGACCGTAATCCATAGTAGAAATGTCTTTCGGGTGATGTCGTGTAGTTAATATTTTACTTGACGTTTCGCTGACCATGCTGTCAGCTTCTTCAGAAGATTTCAAAAAACAGTCTTTAGAAATCTTCTGAAGAAGCTGACAGCATGGTCAGCGAAACGTCAAATAAAATATTAATTTCGCGACATCACCCGAAAGACATTTCTACTATAGTAAATCTATTGCTACTACGAAGCAAAAATTGGCACCAAATAGAAAGCTTTGTTATTGTAAACATTTCAAAAAATTGTTATCACTAAGATAAAAGCCGTTGCAAAATCAATTTTAAAATGTTTTTGAAAAAAGACTATCTGTTTTATTTTTTCAAAATATAACTGACGCGTTAGAAATATATAAATTAAATTTTCTCAGAAATCTATTTTGATAGAACTAACACAATGTAAATGTCTCTTACAGATGCCATTCAAGCCATTTTCGTGACTTTATTTGAAAAAATTATTTTGCAACCAAGGAAAGCACGAACTTTACCATGTTTCTATTTCTGGATCTATATCAATGTTATAATTTATCAATTATTACGAGCAATCATGTTTCCTGATAAAATTTAACTTGCAAATCACTCGGAAAAAATAATTTTTGAATTACCGAACCAGGTTTGTTTGATGAAACAACTATGTTGCTATTATTTTTTGGAAATTTTTGACAAACGAACGAATCCATATGAACTGTTGTAACTCTGTGAAAGTGTTCAACTTAAAAAATTGAGATTTCGCAGAACCCTTGAAGGCATGGCGTAGCATTAGAATCCGAATAAATTTTCCGGAAGCGTTATACAGGGCATTATACTACCAAATGGAGAAAGTGCCGAAACTTAATTTTTTTTTGATAGTTACGCTACATCTAAAATTGATACTTTTCAAGATATTTAGGAAAATATTTACCGCGACACAATTTCCTGAAAACAAGATACATCCTGTTTGAATTAAAAAATAAATTTGGTTCAGATAATATATCGTTCAAAAACATGCGAAGTATTCTATGTATTGAGTGGAGAGATAACCTTGATTCCAGCTTATTCTAAAGCCATTGTTGGATATGCTGTGAAATATCGCAAAACAATGATTTCGATGATTTCGATGATTTTTTTTTATTTTTTTTTAAATAACCTTCGTTTCTACAATTTAAACGTGCTGGTATTGCTTCTAATTGAAAACGGTGATATTTTATCAAAGCTGGATTCTTCCCTGATAGTCATTACTCTTAGATTTACCAAAGTCGGATGATAATTAAAAAAAAACTACGTAAGCCATCGAATTGTATTGAAAAACATCAATTTTAGATACGTAATGCGTTGTTGTATTTTTATTTTTGTATTTCTATTCTATTAGCCTTGCTAAAAATTGTCAAAAATGTTCTACTAATAAACTATTTATTCCTATAGCTAATGTTTGAGGTTCTTTACGAATTTTTTTTTTTTTAGCCCGCGCAGTTTTGCGTATTATAGCAATCAAACGCTTTATAGTTTTTCTATTTGGCTTATGGAAAACATTTTCATATTGCAGGACTTCTATATTAAATGAATGAATATAAATGTTAGTTAGGTTCGAATGTTAAATGTGTGCACATATCATTATACGATTTGTACTTTCCTACATAATAGAAAATAAATATTATGGCGGATCGCAACGCGTGAATGTGTACCGTGTATACAATAAGGTAAAAAAAAAAGAAAAAAAAAACCATGAAATAGTACTTAAGGATTAACATTTCATCAAGCCTCGACTATTCCATAATCCATTTACGAAAAAAAAAAAAATTACTTATAACCAAACGAAACGTGCTAAAATACTGGGACAGCTGCAGCTTTTTATATATTTACATGATACATATTACACCTTATATAGTATACACATAATATATAAAGAAAAATCCGTGTGCTAAATGAATATGAGATAGTTATCTTAATCGTAATCGCCATCTTGTTCATTCGATACCATTCAATTCACCATCACCACCGCGATCGCATCTACGACATGTTGTAATCATCAACATTATAGAACTAATGATAGTATTGAAATACGTTTTTTATACATGCATAATATTTCCATCTGTTTCGACGATGATGATGGTAATAATGATGATGATATTGCGGCTCTTATATTTTAGCAGTTTCCTCGTCAAGATAGAATTTCCTCTACATTATAGAATCTATAAAAATTGTTATGTATGGAGTGTCGTGGGGGCGTCCAATCGCACCTGCCGATTTTCGCGAAAGATCTTCATAACCATTAACTCGTAATAACCCGTTAAATAAATTAAAAACAAACGGTTTTTCTGGTTTTCTCTAAAAAAATATAGGCGTATATACATATGTGTGCGTGTTGGACATGTATCCGATTGCTTTTTACGTTCCCGGATATACCCGCAATACCTAAATAAATGTACCGAGGCTTTAATCGAAACTGGTAGATGAGTATAACAAAGGTGAGGCGATTGGACGCATCTGCGAGAAATAAATATAGATGTTAAAGATAAAAACTAAATTATCAGTATTTAAGATAGCTTTTCAAATGGCTAGACCCTCCTATAATGTATTTAAACAAAATAACGAATAAATCTTTCAGTTAATATCTTGTTTTTCTCTCCCCCAATTGAAGTGAATCTTAACTTACTAGCAACGTTAAATATGCAACTACAGTGTGGTAGATAAAAGATGTGCTTCCATCAGCAAGAAGAGAAATGTTTCCAGGGTTGCAAAAGGCAAACAATTTCCAAAATATTTGGAAATAAATGGAAACTTTCATTGAATTATAACGATCTGGAGGATGATATTTTAGTAAGAATTGCTGATAATCCCAGTTAAGCACCAGATTCCTATCAACAATAACTGGATTTAGCCATACCTCAGTTGTTAGAATACCAAAAAAAAAAAGAAAACCCAGCGCCTTATCGTTTCAGTCCAGCGCAAAACTTACCACCCGAAGATCTCCCTCGGCGAATGGAATTCGCACAATTTATTACGGATAAGACAAATACAACATTTTTCTTAGTTATGAAGCCACTTTCGCACGTAGAGACGTTCTTAATTGTAGAAATTGCCACTATTGGAATGCTGAAAATTCACATTTCGTCAGAGACGCATACTTTCAGCA
>LR736886.1:3896889-3915831 GCA_902654985.2 Oryctes borbonicus
TGACATGGCCCCCAGATTTGAACCCTATAGAGTTGTTGTGGGATGAATTGGACAGGAGGATCCGAAGAATATGCCCAACTTCACAAGAACATTTACGGAATATTTTGCAACATGAATGGATTAATATTCCACAATCCATTTTAACAAAACTTATCGAAAGAATGTCTAGAATAGTTCGAGCAGTGATTAACAGCAAAGGAGGTTTTTTCGATGAAAAAAAAAAATAATGTTCAGTATGTTATATTAGGCCAGAATAACTTTTTATTTATTTATTTTTGTCTTTTTTATCTGTACATACAATAAAATTGCATTTTGTTTTTAGTTTCGTTTGTTTCTGTAACCTTTTCATGTTTTTTACCAACCGACTGAACTTTTCTGAACGGCAGTGTACATTCCGCAATATATCAATGCCTACCTGCGTTAAAATGGACAGCATGTAAGATAATAACAAATAATTTAATTTGTTGTCTTAGTTGCTCGAACTGTTTGTACTCCCAGTTCCAAACCTTTCCGGAATTGATATAATATGAACGAATGGATATTTAAATACAGAAATTATTAAACGAACCAAACAAGGAAACGAAAAAACATAGAAGTCATTAATGAGGTAAAAAATCAGATCCGCGTGACTTTGTGTAAATAGAGGAATTATCGTACAGCATTCACTTACTAAGAGAATCGATTGAGACTCTTACGAAGAACGTGTATTTTTTTCGGCACTTCATACATATCCTATATATTGACAATGCTTTATTTTACCTTGACATAATGTTGTAGGATATAAGGCTCATCGAGATCCCGAATTAGGTTCTTGGTATATCCAAGACATCTGTAAAACGTTCATGGAATCCGCACACAACAAAGCTATCGAAGAAATGCTGCATCTGGTTGACCTACACTTACGTACATTACAGTCGGATCTCTATAAAGCAATGCAAACATCAAATTTTAGTAATATCGGCTTTCGACATTGCTATTTAAATCCCGGAATCTACGAAGAAAATAGCCAACTGTGTAAATATTATGATTAAGTTAAAACTAACCGTGTAATCGAAAATTAGACGTTTCGCCCACAATCAGATGAGCCTTCTTTAGGAGAAAGAAAAGTGCTAGGCACAGGCACAATTGCATCTTCTTATTTATTACCTTGTTATATATGTTGATTTGTACAAATCAGTTGATTGAGGGAAAGGGATGTAAATATTTCAAATACCATCAGAAATTAGAACATTCTTTAATACGGTTACAATCCAATTTCTCCGAATGCGGCCCATTACCTCATTTACCTAATTTCTCGGTATAACTGCGGCTCCAGGTAGTGGATAGTCCCCGATAATTCTTTTAAATCATCAAAAATCGAATCGTTATATGGATGGACATGCTATATTTATGTAAATACGGGTGTTTCTAGAAGATGTATTAAATATGCTGCCCGCTTATCAAGTTTACGTACAATTCTCTATTCAATACTAAATAAATCCATAAATATTAAATGCAGAAGTAATATTTCCCAATATTATGTCTACTGTCTACTTATGTTTGTATTACGAACAGATCCTCTAATTCTGTATTCTGTAGAGCAGGTAACCTACAAAGGTAAAATACTCGTCACTACTTTTGTCTCTACTTGCAAACACAGCCGTTATTAAATTCATAATGAACTTTGGGGACCCGGAGAAAATGGAGCGAAGACGAGTTATTTAATCGTTTCCCCCGGATTATTACGGAATGAAATACCAAGAGCACGAATAAGCAAACTGAGCCTATAAAAGCTACTGGAAATACGAGGAAAGGGACAGGAGCATGTATCGCTTGGAAAAAGCACATTATGAACGGGTAACTTGGGCGTGGACATATTTTTAGCGAATTGAAAACCTGAACACTCTGTTTGCATAGTTTCACGCCATGTACTATATTTTTTTTTGCGCTATTCACGTTTTCCTTTTATTCTTTTCGTCATCGGTCTCGTCTCCCAACTTTCACGGGTCTTTCTTATTCTTCCATTCTTATCAAATGAATTTCAGCTACTATTTCCTGATCGTGATTATTCTATATTTATTATTATTATTTTATATTATATTATATTATATATTTATTATTATTCTATATTTAAGTCTTCGCTAATTTATTTTTTTTTGTCTTCCCTTATGTTATAAATATTTCATCTCCATTGCCGGAAGACTACATTTTAAACTATTCTTTCACTGCCATATATTGGTACCGTCCTAAACCATGGTTTGGATCTAGTCGTTTTTCTGCCATTACTTAATTCCTTCTACATACCTTAAACTAAGACATGCGAAAAAGTACGGAAAGATATACGAAAGGGTCTCTTGTTATTGCAGTACGAAACATAAAACATGTTCACTCCCACTCCAATAAATCAAATAAAACCGAGTACAACGATCCGTACTCTCTATTCATCAAATTTTGGTTGCTTTTTATGTAAATAATTTCGTAAACATCTAATTCCCGCGGCGAAGTTACGTTTTTAATCAATTTTAAGTTTTCTAACTTAATGTTATGCCTGGCTTCGTTTAGGAGTGTGTTGTGCTACACTTGACGATTCTAATCTACCAAATCGAAAAGACCTGATGTGCTTTTTCTATCTTTTGTATTTCCGGGAAGGTTTGAAACGGCCGTTCCGGATTAATTAATTAAACTTGTGTGATGCGGACCTTGCTGATATTTTTGTGTTGTTTGCCGTACTACGCCATTATTATTGACGTTAATTAATTTTTTTTTAAATTTTTTTAATGTAATTTTCTTAATTAATAAGTTGACAGCACACTTTGCCGTTTGATAATTTGATTAAGTGAATATTTTAGTATTCGAGCAATTATTAAAGATCCTTCGTCCTCAGTCAATATTTCTACGTAACGCCAGTTATGTACGAGTAAGTCACACAAATTCGTAGAAACTGTACATAAGATAAGGTAAAGACCTCTACTTATACCTAAAGCACATAATAACATCGATTATAAACCACCGTACCTCATCTACGGCTAAAAATTAAGCAAGCGTCGATATAAATACACTCGGTATAAAATGTAAATTAATGGAATACCTATGAGATAGCAATTTTCTAGTACTATAAAAGATTTAATTATTGAATTTTAATGTAAACAAAAGCAAATTATGCATTTCCCTTTGAAACAACGAAAGATAACAATAAGTAAGCAAATTGTTTATTATATCTCCATTGATAAATGGATGATTTACTGATTACTTAAGTACATATATGTATATAAGGATTCTTCGAGATATAGTATTAAGATAATTTATTGTAAACAATGAATATTACAGTATATGCTATTTTTGTATAATTGTTGAAATGTATTTAGATTTCTTACAAAAAATAACAACACAGTGTTAAAAGAATTTCAATAAAATTGTGAATTGTAAAAATCTAATATTTATTATATTTTATTATATTATTATATAATTTATATTATATTATATATATTATTATAATTTAATTATATTATTATATAATTTATATTATATTATATATATATATATATAATTTATATTAATAAAATCATATGTTACATAAATATGATGATAAATTATAATTCTTAATTTTTATTAAATTATTTACAAAAATTAATACATACATTGATTAAAAAATTTCAAAACTAAAACAATTATTAATTAATTAATTAAAAAAAAAACGACATTGATGCCATTAATTTATTTTATTTATTAATTTCAAAACTAAAACAATTATTAATTAATTAATTTAAAAAAAAACGACACTGGTGCCATTAATTTATTTTATTTATTAATTTCAAAACTAAAACAATTATTAATTAATTAATTAAAAAAAAACGACATTGGTGCCATTAATTTATTTTATTTATTTAATATATTTTTAATAAATAATTTTAAATTTGCGATATATTTTTATCATTTAATTCTGGCCCGATGATCTGATTTTCCACGAAGCTCGTCGTGAAAAAAGGGACCCCCTTCCAATTTTCTCTATTAAAAAAAGAAAAAAAACATGGTTTGCATAGTGTCGCGCGTAGCGCCATGTACTAGCAACATGCTAAACTATTTCTACCAACCAATCAAAATCCTCATCTAAACCCATGCTTCTCCTTGTTTATCTCTTTTTAAAAACCAACCCTTTGTGCTAGACACTCAGTTTAGGAGGAACTCATGCTTGAAAAGGTGCTTAGGAAGGAGCAAGTAATAGTGCACAATAGATCAAATACAATGCTGCAGGTACACGAAGATATTATACGAAGTAACCATTGCTACTTATTAGGAGAAGTTAATTGGCCAGCATTAGTGCCCAGATTGATACAGAATGGTGTTTTTACCAAAGAATCTATGCTTCAATATGACGTAAGTTAACACTTTTGATTTTCTTTTTATTTTTTCTGGTTTTCCCAATTTTTATTTAATTTTTTTGTTCTTAAAGAATTATGGTTCTTACGATTGCAAAATAAACATACTATTCAACATGAAAAGGCGAGGACCTACAGCTTTTGATAAATTAATTTTGTCACTTAGAGAATCAAATCAACCGCATGTAGCTAATAAATTATTGGGAATAAGAGGTAAGAAAGTACATTGCGAATATCATGTTTTATTCAAATCTTACTTTTTTATATTCTTATAGAACCGTCACCTCTGCCAAGTAATATTATAACGCCACCATATCCAGAAACTGCTGCAAGACCTACACCTGTCGATCTAAGAACTGAAAAGTTACGTATAAGCGTTATACCATCTGAGAATTTTATGGACGATTTCAGTCAATTACTAAACCCATACACGATGCGGTCAAGATCTAGAGGTGCCGTTTTAATTATAAACAATAAGATATTCCGTCGTGATAGACCTCGCAAAGGGGCACAAGTGGACCAAGAGAATTTAGAAGAATTATTCCGACAAATGGGTGGTTATAATGTAGCAGTAAAAGAGAATCGAACAGCTATGGTAAATGCTTGTGTTAATCGTGAATAACATTAACTTTAATTTCTGCACGTCTTCATTTTGCAGGAAATGCAAAGCGATATAATTGATTTCTCAAGAAGTAATATCCTTAAGACTGTTGACATTATGTTTCTAATAATAATGAGTCATGGTAGTGCATATGTGAATGAATCCCAGGTAAAATGTGTCGATGAAGAATATGTACGTACTTCCTGGATCGAAGCACAGTTTTTAGGCGATTCATGTCCATACATGCAGAACAAACCGAAAATAATCATTTATCAAATATGCAGGTACGATATTGATCTACTCACTTTTGACTTTAACGCTTTATGACTTCTTAATAATGTATTATAGAGGATCTGATTTGGATAACGGCGTTAGAAAAGTAGAAACTGATGGCTTAGGTATAGATGTACCCACAAGAAAGCTTTCCGATATGTTGATTTGCCATTCTACATCTCAAGGTTAGAATTTATTATTTGATTTGTTGTTCTTCTCTTATTTTACCTCGACAAAATGTTTCAGGATATAAGGCTCATCGAGATACCGAACTGGGTTCTTGGTATATCCAATACCTTTGTGAAACGTTCATGCAATTCTCTCACAACCAACATATCGAAACAATGCTGCATTTGGTCGACGAACATCTAAGTAAATTACAATCGGATAACACGGATAAGACAATGCAAACGCCAAATTTTTATAATATTGGCTTTCGACTATGCTTTTTAAATCCTGGAATCTACGAAGAAAGTAAACGTTTGTGTAAATACTATGATTAACGCCAAGTGTTGTTGACAAGGTGATTTGATATGCAATATGTTTGATATTTTAATATACATACATCATAATATGTTTTTATACTTTTATATTTAATGATTAGCAACAAATATATATCTGCATGCAATGAATTTGTTTCATTATACGTACAGCTAACTTATAAACATTGAAAAGCTTCAATTAAAATTCCCTTTTTTTAAATCGAAATCAGGCAAAATTTAAGATGTTAAAAATAAATAAAGTATTTATTTTTTGAGCTTTTTTTAAATTTCACGCTAAGAAATTTACGAGTATGTCCTACGTCCTTTATTGCCGGAATTACCAAATCGAATTAATGCAAAGTACCAATATCGTATAAAATAAATTCAATGCAACAGTGTGCTACTGTTGCGTCTGAACAAAAATATTCTGCTGCTGTTAAAAAGCGAATAAGCAGCAACGCATCATAGTACTTTGTGGTTGGGCGCAGCCAGAATTTGGTCAAAGAGGGGACCAATTAGAGTTGGGATTTTGGACACTTTTGTATCAGAGGCAGTAAAAAACGAAAGTGAAATTATTTCAGAGATTTAGGGGGGGTATGGCCCCTCCTTGCCCCCCTCTAGCTACGCGCATGCATAATAGGCCAACTTGTAGGATGGTTCATTCTATTTACAAACAAGATATTTTAATAGTGCGCTCGACATTGTTAGTCCAAAATACATGTTTATAGTAGGTCATATTTTTATTGCGATAAATATGTTCCGTAGTGTTGATCACAATGGCAAATCGAAGAGTAGTGATTGTATCAAACTTTCAATGTTGCTATTGTAGTGTTTTTCGGTCTTCTCTCGTCTCATTGAAATGATTGTTAATGCCACTAGGGTACGCCGGATTGCGATCAATTTTACCCTAATTTTTGATTTAATGGCTTCTGTTTTTTTTTTTTCGTTTTTTTTACGTCTCGTTTTTAATAAAAAAAAAAAAAAACAAAAACTCCAAAGGGGCTCTGTCGCAGCAAATTATAATTTATTTCAAAACACTATTTCCACTATTTATTACAAAAAACCCAAATGATTTGCTTAATTAAATAAATTAATATAATGAAAAAGACGCAACCCATTATACACCATTGTGCACGCACTATTGTAAAAATAGCAACTACCTACTATTTCCAACTGTAATTTTGAAATAACAGTCGATTATATTATTTGAAAATAACAGGTTTGTCTCATGATTCATCGCTACTATCACTACTGTGCAATTTAGACGCAGAATTCACAAGAAAATGTGGCTACACTTGCCATTCTGCAATTTTCTCTCCTCGAAAAATTGTAAAATTATTGTATTGCTAGAAACGGACCTTAAATCAAAAATATCTTGAGATCTCGGAAGAGTAACTTTTTCTTATCCCTTATCTTTTTTTTTCTTTTATCCCCCGTACTTTAAGCAAACTGTGTATATTACACGAATGCTTTAAACTCATTATACAGGGTGAAGAAGCTTGCCAACCTAATAAAAAACAAACACTTAATTATATTAATTGATCTGTATCTATTTTCTGACATTAATCTGAGCAGGAAATCTCATCGAATTGTTTTCCAGGAATAAAATAAAATAAAAAATAAAAAAAATAAATAAAATAAATAAATAAATAAAAATAATCTTTATGGCTTAATATAATTTCCTTGTTATTTTATTTCTATAAAATGATTCATTTACCGATATATCTTTATTAAGGTATTTTATCTTAAGCTCCGAATTACAAAATTCGCGTCCGAATCAGCCAATGTACCGCACATTGTACGATAAGGAAAGCGTTCCAAGCAACTTTAGCATCGGTAATTGTACGATAAAATTAGCACGTGATCGAGAGCAGAAGTCGTTTGGACTGACTCGTAAATTTCCTGGTTTATAAAAAAAATTAATTCAATATGATGTTTAATATAGAATTCATATTTATCATTAATACGCTGAGAATTTTTATCGATTTATTTATTTATGTTCATTATCATCTCAAATATTTTCAATTCAACTATCTGGGAAGTTTACATTTTGAAGATAATTTCTGAGGTTTTTCCTAAGAATATCACCTAGTATATGATTTATTGATTAGCCCTAATTTTTAAGATAAGATAAGCCTAAAATATACGTCATACAGGATAGGTATATTTGCACTGTTCGATACTGTTAGGCTTATTAAATAGGAAATCGTTGTTAAGTGTGAAAAATTGTTTTTAACTGCCGATATTTAACGAAGAAGTAGAGAGTGGAAGAGGAGTTTTCGTTGTTCTTCTATTAAAAGGTAGATGTAACTATAGTTTGTTAAAACGATTACATTTAAGTATATGAAATTAATTTTTGGTATCCATCTTTGTTACTTAGTAGTAGTAGGAAATAGATTTACCGATTGTTTTTATGTTTTTATTAATGCAGAAAATGTGTTGATTTTACTAAAATGCATAAAATGAGCCAAAAATAACTTTTGAATATGAATGAAAATTGATAGGATATGTTGAAAATATATTTTTCAACAAATGAGAAAAACAACGAATCGAAATTGACCACAATTGCCAAGGCCAAGGGCAGTTGATCCAATTACAACCCATATATCCATATATGTACATAAATTTTGTGGCTAAATAGGGTCGTAATAGATAAATCGACCATCATCGATCATGATTTAGGAATAAATAATCTGTGTGAGTTGATGGTTAAGGATATGTAAAACGAGTTGGTCCACTATTGCACAATTCTTTATTAAACATATTAAAAGCGACCGGTTTCGTGTAAAAAAACACATCTTCAGGGCTTAGAATTTATCAGAAACTTCTAGCTCACGAATTCTGCTATTGCCACAAAGATGAATTCAATAATTGGCACTGTCTTTCCTGTACAATATGGTATTTTAACAACCTAACAAAAGAATAATATTATAGCAAAGAATTAGTTGTTATGGTTTATTTTTATTCTTGTGAGTCAATGTGAGTCACCGCTAAGTTAGCTTTTCAGATATAAATCGCTATTGAAAGCATATACAGTGATTTGATACGTTGACGGTTCATTTAGATATTGTACAATTTAAAACTTCAATAAGATAGCAAGGACTATGGCGTAGTATGGCAAACAACACAAAAGTATCGGCAACCTCGGCACCGCACAAGGATAATAAATTAATTAATCCGGAAGGGCCGTTTCGAGGATACACGGAATCCTCATTTTCAACTCATTTTCCTTATGTCTAACGTGCCGATAAAATATTATTTACAAATACGTACCTTTAAAATACCCTAAAATTAAGATATGCGAAAAAATACGGAAAGATAGATGGAAGATTGTAGTTCGAATCTCGAACTTTTTTGCAAATTACATTTTATACCTTTGGATGTTTCCTTATTGAGATATCTGTAACGCGGGCTGCATACACCATTGCTTTTACTATTAGGAGGACAGCGCAGTCGCATTAGAGAACACACTCATCAAGCGAAACGTGTGTATGCACTCCAGCTAGTGCACCTCTATTTCATTTTTCATTATTAAGCTAGTTGTTAAGTTGTTACCGTTTTATTGAGATATACACGTATTAGTAATTGCAGTCTTTGTGCTTTATTATCCATTACTGAGGAACCAGCGCGCCAATTCCTACAAACAAAATACAATCACGCACGGCAAAGAAAGACTGGTTAACAGAAATTAGGGAAGAATCGGATGGTGAATGGCCAAGTGAAATTTGCGTTGCGAACGGAGCAAAATTGTTAGTGGAATGTTCCGGTTGAGATGGTAGAACTCGACTTTTAGAAACCTCTAAACCTACTCCGAATATCTTACGTAATATTTAAAATGTAGACCCGTAAATGCTTCATCTCATCCAACATAATCCACACTAACATACCAAAACT
The DNA here is from genome assembly GCA_902654985.2 of Oryctes borbonicus. NCBI lineage: Eukaryota > Metazoa > Arthropoda > Insecta > Coleoptera > Scarabaeidae > Oryctes > Oryctes borbonicus. The sequence continues at coordinate 3,906,495 of LR736886.1, forward strand.
GCTTGTTATTGAGGAACTCTGTATAAACTATAAATAACATAACAAATAAGAAACATTCACCGCCGCCTTTCATTTTCCAAACACGTTCGAGTAATTTCAAACGGCAGCGTATATTCTGCAGATTTATATTTAGATCTTGAAGTTCTAAACAAGTCTTCGTTATCTTGACTTGAATATTTACCAAAGCTGCTGGCTACACAACTTTAGTTTAAAATTACACACGGTGGGAGTCGCTTAGTGAGTCACTTAGTGAGTCCTTTGTTGTTGTTGTTGAGTTACGTGTGGATATGATCAGGTGTATATATCTGTTGTGAAAAATTTGCATTGGCAAGTAATAAAGTTCTTTTTGGAGGAACTCGCGGAATTAATTTAGTTATCCATATTTAGGCGATTAATTTTCTCGATTTCTGCTTCTACATCCGCCACTGTGTAGAAAGATTAGATAAGGCCGCGCTACATGCTGTCTCATCTGGAGAACACGTTCGCTTTATTAGTGTAACTGTGCATCTTAATCGATGAGTGTTAACGGTATTACGATTGATAAACGCAAGGGAGAGAGCAAATTAGCGCAGTAAGTGGTTAGTTTTATAATTTGGATTAAGTAAAGGGTGATATTTTTTTTTTTTATCTGTAATAACAAGTATTTCCTTGTATTTTATGCATTAGTATTAATACACTTAGCAGATATATATGTCTAACAAAGTATATTTAAATGCATGTTTATAAACGCAATAAAAGTTATCAACGGTTTTGTCCTAAATTTATCAAGTAAAATATTTACGCAAAATGATTCATTTCACAATCCTTTAGGAAACCTCAGATTAAGGTGTACTTTAATCAAAGATGTACGTATTTGTATTAATAATGTGCTTCTTACATCACTACCTATGGTCTCAACTAAATTCCATATATTCATCTTGCTTATTTTTATAGTTATAGTATGGGGACAATGGTTGGACGAACAATGGTGAACAATATGTGAAATGTTTGATTTATAACATTGTAATCAATGTTTTGTACCTGTTTGAATAGTGTAGCGTTAAATTTGTTGAGAATATTCTAGAATACCGTCGTGATTTCTAGAAATAATGTTGCATATGCATACAGGGTGTTTATGTTTAACAAAAGATTTTCATGCAAATATACAGCGGAAAAGAATTCTTTACCTGAATAATTTAGAGAAGCTTTCAAATAAAAAATATTCCAAATTCCGACAGACCGTGGGTTTTAATAAAATTTGTTACCTCAATAGGAGGACTCGAATCTAATTATTTTTGCAAAAAAAAAAAAATGATTACAACATTTTTGAATATTTTTCGTTTAAAAGCCCGAGCGTGGAAGAAACCAACAGCCTATTCGAATAAGATTTCGAATTTATAAATTGATTTTAAAACTTTTGCCAAATAAATAATTGAATTTTTGGTACCTCTACACTCCCGTTCGACTTGGAGCCTGATCTTGATATTGCGAGCTTGGAGTGGCTCCGAAATAAACTTTGTTTCGTGTTGACCTTCGAATATTTCGAAGTTTTTAACTTTGTTTTTGATAGTTTCCGGATCATTTTAGATGGATTTTCATTTTTCCAAAATGAAGTCTTTAGGAATTAATGATTTGATTTTCCAAGTTTTCATTCTAGATTCTTTTAAGTTTCTCTTCTATTTATCGCACATTTTCTGTATTACTTAGAAACAATTTTGGTGTATTTTGAATTGTAATTAGGTATTTTCTTCATTGTAAAATTGACTGCAGGTTCCCAAAGGCTTTTGATGGTGAAAATTCTAAAAATTTAAAAAAATTTTAAATAAATGTATAATACTGCTATATTACGCGATGACGTAACGGAACTTTGCATTAAAAAATAAGCAATGGTTTCAATATCACCCAATGATAAACCCAATCACTTCTGATAGGCACCTTTAATTTTTTTGACTCCCATCAAATCTGCTTGTTTGGACGTTCTCTAATTCAGAGCCGTGGCTTTACGAATTACGGTACAAACAGTTCGTGGAAAGATGTGCATTTTGTACCATTTACGTGTAGAAAACTGAACACGGTGGCAAAAGTAAAAAAAAAACAAAAAATAAAATTTTTAATTTTATTTTAGTTAAACATCCTTTAATTAACACCAATTGCAAAAAGCGAAAATTCGTAATAATGGAATATACACCTAAACTAAGAAAAAGAGTTACCTCGCAGAGGGACGAAGCTGTCCTACAAGCTGCAAGAAAGACTGGAAAATAAAGTTCCAAAAGCTTGTATCTGCTTAATCGGACGAAAATTTTTAATTTTTACGGATAATTTAAATTCGTAGTTACGGAAATAAAGGAAATATTCGCTAATTCCTTGGTGTAATGTATGCGGATGTGATATTTATTACGAGAACTGCCGAATTACGTTTGTCCGCGAATTTTGAAAATGTTCATCTGTGCAATTGAAGCTAAAATAAATAAATTGTAATATAATCCAAGCACCTATTACTATGAATCACTATTAGCGTTAATTTTTTTGAATTAATACGATTTTCTTGGCTTGTTAAAAACTAAATGCGTTACATTGCCAACGACAGCTACAAACAGGATTTTCTTGGCTTGGTAAAAACTAAATGCGTTATATTGTCAACGACAGCTACAAGCAGATTTATCTCCCCACTCCATTATTTGATCTGTGCTACTGCGCGTCCCAAGATTATTGCGTCGGCATTCCTCACTATATGGGATTCCTTGATATGATATTTACGTAACAGAAAACAACACCTCATAAGCCAATTACAACCTTGAAATATCAAATCAAAATTTAATGGTGCATACTAAAGGTTTGGGATACGCATTAGGGTACCTGGTGCGTTATTGAAAATGATAAAGAAAGTTTTCTTGAGGTAACTCGCAAACTCTAAAATATTTCTTCTTTCATCCTGAATCTACTTTAACGAATAGCAGATGGAATCTACTCATCTTTTTTTGCCTTCGATATTTTACTTCTTCACCTAAAGCAAGTGCCATAATTCACAATTACGAAAAATAGCGAACGTTCACGTTTTTCTTTTCTTGATTCTAGCGGCTTTAAGGTAGTCCTTTTAATGTTTTATCAAGAAAACATTTTTTTTAAACATTCGACAGCTTTTTGTCGTCCTCTTTAGATTTTTTTTTTTATTATATTCGATCTTCAAGAATTAGTTAATCAATTTATCTTACATTTCTTGTTTAAGTTCACATACCTACATAAGATGCGCCACATCACTAACATTTTGAAAAATATTTTATGTTGTTTGAAGAACAATGTCGTGGTCGCCTGCTTCGGTGTATCTTTCTTGCGAAGAGAGCGGACCAATTGCTTTTATTTATTTAAATGTATAAAATAGTTGCTTATTTGCTTGGTAGCCCAGTATCTCTCGAAGTGAAACGCAGTTCGTATGTATAAAAAATTTATTAAATCAATTCCTCTTATTATTACATAAAAAATATATATAAAAAGAATGCGAGGTTTCCTTCTTGTCAATACAAAAATTATGCATACACCTTAGTATTATATACATTACAGTACATATTAGTTCGGACACACAAATAAATGTTAAAGAAACGAGAAAATATTCAAACTCATTTTTCCAAAACTTAAAATTTTTATTGCATTTTATTAATAGCGATTAAGTATAAAAGTAAAAAGAAGTAATTCTAACGAAAAATAAACAAAAACATTCCGTTCATCAAAGAAACCCCCTTTTGCGCTACTAGTTTTTCAAAGACTCTATTTAGCATGTTAGTCCATTGCTCTTGTAAAATGTTCCATAGCTGGCCTACGGAGGTAGGGCATACTTTTCGGATCCTCCTGTCCAGTTCATCCCGTAACAGCTCGATGGGGTTTAGATCGGGGCTTTGCGGCGGTCATGTCATTATTTGTAAAGTGCCATTATCTTTTTCTTCATTTAAGAAATTTTTACATATCACTGCTGAGTGTTTGGGGTCGTTGTCCTGCACGAATACAAAATTTTCGCCGATTAGACGTTGCCCCGATGGTATTGCATTTTCTTGCAGTATTTCTAAATAATAAACTTTTCGCAAAATACCTTCGATTCGCTTCAAGTCTCCTGTACTGGCGTTGGAAAAACAACCCCAAACAAGCACAGAATTTCTTCCTTGCTTGACAGTTGGCACTACACAATCCTGCAACGTTTTTTCGCCTTTCGCTCTTCTTACAAAAACGCGCCTTGATTGTCCGAACACCTCAAACTTTGACTCATCAGTCCACAGCACCCTTTTCCAATCATCCACTGTCCAATTTCCGTGTTTCTGCCTACTGTAACCGTTTTTGCCTGTTTCCCCGTCGAAGTAGGTTTTTTTTTTTGTTGCAATGCGGCCGTGAAGATTTGCAGCTTTTAATCTTCTTTTCACTGTAGTAACAGAAATTTTTCTTGTATGGTCGCGATTCATTTCGGCGGCGATTTCTGGTGCTGCCAGTCTCCTATTTCGCTTGCTCGGCAATTTTATGCGTTCATCGTCGGCGTGAGTTGTTATTCTCTTACGACCTGAACGCGCCGGATCTCTTAAACTGCCCGTGCGTTGATGTCTCCGAATGATATCACTAACAGTCGATTTATTAACATGAATTTTTTCGGAAATTTGACGCACTGAATAACCTTCTTGATGAAAAGCAACAATTACAGAGCGCTTTTCTAAACTTGTCGGTTTTCCTTTCGGCATTTTAATACGCTATTAACACTAACGCAGGCACATGCAGGTTTATTTAGAAATTAAAGCATTTATCAATACACAATAAACTTTTGGATGGCCTGCTCCCACCCCAAAGAGTATTGTAAATTTATTGCCTGCAGTATTGACCCAAAAATAATCCTATTTGTGCCGATGAGGATTATTCTGAAAATTACTATATTGGGTCATAAAAAGTAATAGGTTTTTAATCATTCTCTAATCGATATTCTTGGAAGTTTGCCTGTACAATTGGTTATAAACTTCATAAAGGACCTAATATAAATGTTATTTATATATAAACCCAATTATATTATCTTTTAGTAGAGTTTACAACATTTTACTAGGTGTCCGAACTAATATGGACGATAGTGTAAATCTTTTAATGCGGTTTCCTTACTTATTTCTGCATATATGTTGGGCTTATTTCTATGTACTTTATGTAAAAATCACAACCCAACAATAGTGCGGGTTTGAGCGTTGCATGACTCACAAGCGAAAGAGCGACGGCAGGCAGTCGTGGCAGTTCGTAAAGCTCATTCTCCGACGAAGTTCGGATACTTTGATAGAAGTATGAATGTGTGCGTTTTCGGCGTTGAATTTTTGTTTAATGCCAATTTTCCAATTTTAATTATTTTTTTTACACATTGAAAGTAGTTGCAATGGTACCAACTTAATAAACCCTGGTTGCGTTATTTTTCTTAAATGAGTCATAACTTATTATATATAATTATGTATATACTTATATATAGTCATAACGCTTATTAGAAATCTTTCTATTATCTATCGATTTTTTAGATCAACAATTATTGCTATTTCTAATATTTATAATTTACGTAATATGTTCATACATTGAAGTAATAGTCATTTCATTTATTTATCATTTATACCGATAAATGAAAATAAGATTATATAAACTGTAGATAAGCACGTGAACATAATTTCAACACGTATTTCACCAGCAGAAAGTTGCGGAAAAATCGATAAATTTTTCTTAAAAAATGGATATAATTGATTACAGCATATGGAAAAGGCTGCTAAATTGTTACCTCTTATTAACATTGCTGTTCAAATGATTCGCGTTATCTAAAATGTAAGGCTTTTCGTTTTTATTATATGTTAAACAGAACACATCAGAAAATGCCTAGAAACAATAACCAAAAAATATAATGATAAGATGGCTTAGCTTCCTCATGGTATTGATGGAATAAATTCGCCGGCAAACGCAATAAAAGGAGAGAAACAAAAAATTACACTAACACACGGACATGTTTCTGCCTACCCGGCGTCATCAGCGTGGTTCCGAGAGTATTTTTCATATCTCCACCTTCTATCGCTGTTGCCTCACAGTTAATGCCACAACTTTCAAAACGACAAACTCGACATTTCTTGACGCCCTCCAGTGCCAAAGAAACGCATGCCTGCCGTTCAGGAAGCAGCGACATAAACTGGGTACTGTTCCCCAAACCATCCCTCGAGCAGTTTTCTGACTGCTAAACATGAGAAGTCGACGCTGGTAGCGCTTTGGGAAACCGCACATGTGAATATTCCGACAGGGTTACCCTATGACGCCGAGTAGGCAGAAACATGTCCGTGTGTTAGTGTAATTTTTTTTTCTCTCCTTTTATTGCGTTTGCCGTGAATTATTCCATTAATACCATGAGGGAGCTAAGCTATCTTAGCATTATATTTTTTGGTTATTATATGTTGTTACAATAAAAGAAGGAACGAACGTGACCTCTCAAATATCGCTGTGTAACTTCTTACATTAGCGAAGAAGTATCGTCATTGTCAGTGACTCCTTGTTAAGGAAGGACATAGAAGTCCAGGTAAGAAGAGACCGAGGCAAAAGAATCAGTCAGTAGCTTACCAGAATACCAATTAAGAATAGTGCGGGTGAAAGTATGAAAGGTCTTTTTAAAAGGATAGTACACGCCGGTGGAAACATGGGTTTTATTCCTAATTGCCTGCTGATATTCAATTCCGGCACAGAAACCGGTGATTATCATTCAGACATGAACGCAGAGAATTATGGTAGATGGCGAGAAGAGAAGCTTATGCCAAACTTGTATAAGAATTTTGTTGTTACGGTTCTATCACAAAAAAGATCGAGCTCCAACGAGTACTACTATAAGATCGGTTAACGCAAAAAAATATTCCCTGTAGGACTACAATGTTAGAGCCACAGCTGTATCAAATTAAATTAAACAAATTAAACATCGATGTGTAAGTTACAAGTTCCATTCTGCAGCAGTCATATCACAGTACATAGCATAAATGTGTGGTTAACATTTGTAGTGAAAGTAAAAGCACATCATATCGTAGGTCCCAAAGCTATCCAGAATTGCTGGTTAAAGTGGCTAAAGTTACAAAATTCCTTTTGTAAAGACAGAAATGATGATAAATGGTCTTTGTTTTAGAAAATTCTAAGTTTACTATGATTTTGGCTTGTGAAGGTGTGTTCCATATAAACGAAACCGGTCACCCGAATTAATAAATATGGAATTTTGAGAGACAAAGACCTTTTCTCTCATTTCTGCTCATTCAATTTCAATTATTCACTACCAGATAATCAATTATTTACTACACTCCCCGACAAAAACTTAGACGCGGTAAGATGTTTTAAGGGTTTTAAGGGTTACAACATTTCTTTGTGAAACTAGCAAGATATCTAATTAAGTTTTTATTCACAAAAGGAAAATAAACTTAAAAATATCTCCTCCAGTAATATATGTACTAAATAATAAATTATTACTCCAATGTTTAAACAATTTCTGCGACAAAAATTTGGACGCTCTGTTGCAAATGTAAAACAAAAATAAACAAACGAGTGATCAGTAATGCGTAGATCCTCCATTGTTCTTAATCACTTCCAATAGTCTGTTATTAATAGATTTATATAAATTTAACGCATAATTTTGAGGGATATTCTGCCATTCAGTCGCTATTGAAGTTTTCAGTTCCTGTACCGTGAAATATTGACGGCCTCCGCCATAAACGCGACGTGCCAATTCACCCCACATGTTTCAATAATGTTTAAGTCTGGTGACCGTGCCGGCCACTGTAAAGTTTTAATATTTTTCCCTTTAAACCATTCAGTAATGGTTTTTGCTTTATGAATTGGCGCGTTATCTTGCGGAAAAACAAAATTGCGCCCGGCCCATTGGTTTCCAAAACGTAGAAGATTGTCACGCCATAAGTCTTTATACGTCACAGATGTCATTTTCTTTGTGCAAAACACTATCTCACTTTTATCGCGGAATCCAATCGCTGCCCATATCATCACAGATCCACCTCCTAATTGTCTGGTCATTTTCACTTTTGGTTCCTTTCTCGGATCACGATAACAATGCGAGTACCCATCTGGTCCGTCCAAATTACAACGTTTCTCATCGGAAAATATAACTTTTTCCCATTGTTTCTTCCAGGATACGTGTTCTTCAGCAAATCTCAACCTCGCTTCTTTGTGTTTCGCCGAAAGTGGCGGTTTTCTCAACATTTTCTTCCGTGATATTACCGGTGACGCCTTTAAAATCCTTGGAACATTACGCACGTGCGTTTTTATCCCCGCCTGTTCTTCAATAACTTTCGTAGACGCAGAAGAATTGGATGCACACCGCAATATCATGCGTTTGTCCCGCTCACTTACAGCTTTCGGTCGCCCCTGGCCTTTTGGTTTGCCGTAATTTTCCGGATCTTTTAGGAAATTTCTAACGCAATCTAACGCTTCTCCGTAACCGACTAGCAATTTCCTTTTTACTAACACCATCCTGGTGCCAGGCTAGAACTTACCCCTTTCTATGAAGGATAATTGTTTTTTTCTACCCATATTGCAAACACTTTATAAAATATAATTTCTCGTGGTGAAATGTGTACATTTTACCAGCACAACCGCTGCATGTAAAGAGAAGTATCAAATTAAACCATTTTTGCTTATATTATATATTTTTGTCGCATTTAAAATTCCCATTTTGATCCGGGAAAATCTCAATTACCCCTCATAAAGCAATAAATACCCAGAAATATCTATAAATGGACTACTTACATAACAAGTATTAATAACCCTTATTTACATTTTATATAATGTGTAAATAGAAACCATACCGCGTCTATGTTTTTGTCGGGTAGTGTATTTTCAATTCAGTTCTTTTTGGAAAAAAAATCCCTTAATCTTTAACGTAACGATTTGATAATTATATTTAGCACAAAACAATAACATTTCTAGGAATGTTTGCATTTAGAAAGTTTTCCAGATTGATGATATTATTAAACAGATAATTTGCGATAAAAAGATAGCAACCACGTGTGATATCCAAAAATCAATGCACACTGAGGATTCCTAGTAATTACCGTTATACTTAATGGCGATATCTAAGTTATTTATCTGACAAGATCGTTTTTTTTTTGTTGTAGAAATATGGCAACTTCAACTGTGGTAACTGAGTCTAGAAAAATTACTCAGACCACCACGACGGTATCAACAGGTGAGTGTCTTGTTTAAATTATTATGCGGGTTGCTTTAATTAACAGAATTAGATAGATTTATTCTAGACTAGTAGGTACACTGCCGTTCAGTGAAGTTCGGTCATACAATAAAAATCTATTATATCACACTGTATACAATTATTAATACATAA
>LR736886.1:3959430-3997766 GCA_902654985.2 Oryctes borbonicus
TTTTGAAGCGATTTCGGATGACTCGTATTTTTTAACTCGAATAACTGTTTCCACTTGTCGGATATAAAATCTTCTATTGACGCGTTTGGTAAGTTAAAAAAAAAATGCTATTAAATTATCGTTTTCAGAAGGATGACAAACTCTTGTCAGCAATTTTTTTCGACGTTAGTGGCTCGTATTTTCTTTTGGTTTTTTTTAATTTTAACCGGCCGGCGATGGAAAAGCTTCGTTCGTACTGCCATCTATTCCAATTACATTTAATTCGTTGCAAAGAATTGTTTACAGCTAACGAACCCATATAAATAAATCCCCTAGCTTGGGATAGTTAGTTGCACTTACAATTTTTTTAAAGCTTGTAATTGAAAAAGATTGGAATTTATTTCTAAAAAAATGTGCCTGAGATTTTAACTTTTGACCTCCTAAAAATGTTAGGTTGCTCAACTCTTACAACATTATAATTTTTCTTCTTACGCCTAATATTGTGCATTCGCAGTTTTGCAATAAGTGTAGGGTTTGTTAGGAAGAAATAATACCAAATTTTGTGTGTGTATTACCTTTGTATTTGTATAATCTTGTTTTCTTTCTTTTGTTTTTAGCTCCTCATACCTCCAATTCGTTAAAACTTTATATTTTTTTCCTTTTTTATTTTTTACAAATATATTATACACATTGTTTACAAAGCTTTATTTGTTTTATATACCAAGCTTTGTTTTTTTATACTATCTACCTAACAGACTATAGAACGTAAAAAATTAAATCTTATGAATAAATTATCACTATATTTGATCAATATTAATATAGTTATATTTATAATATTGTAATACTATACATTAAATTATTTTTTATCAAGTACGCAAGAAAACTACTTTGTTTATGAAATGTAAATAATATAGTAAAAAAATATATATTACTTCTGTTTTTTTTTTTTTTGTTAGAAAGTTCATATTATTATTTACATAACTTCTAAGGCATGCTTGAGATCATTTACGAGATCCTCTGGATCTTCTAAACCTACGGATAATCTGATTAAGTTATCTGTGATTTTCAATTCTCTTCTAATCTCTTCTGGAATTGAAGCATGGGTCATAATCGACCTGCAATGGAAATAAAGAACATTACTATAATGCACGTATTGGTTAATTATTTCAAACTTACGGTATTTCAGCTAAGCTCTCGTAGCCACCCAAACTCTCAGCCAATATGAATACTTTCAGCGCCTTCAGGAAGTTTTCCGATTGCGTTCTTCCGCCATCGATGTACACGCTCATAATTCCGCTGTGGCCGGCTGTTTGTTGTTTCATTAGTTTGTGATGAGGATGCGATTCTAATCCTGTAATAGGAAAATAAAGACAATCAATGCATATTGCGAATTTTGCATTTTTTAAGCTTAATGAACTTTGATGATGTCTTAAATTATTCGATAATTGTTGTTTGTCAGCTTTATCGCTGTTCATAAATAATCAAATCAAAATTGCTCTTTTATGAAAGAATAGTCTTGTTTTCGAAATATGGTGGGGGACGGATAATGGTTAATGAATTCAGAACAAAATATGAAACGCGTATTATTTACCCGGATGCAATACTTGAAGTACCCTAGGGTGTCCTTCTAGAAATGTAGCAACCTCCATGGCGTTTGTGTTGTGTTTTTTCATTCTTAGAGCCAAGGTTTTCAAACTTCTCGTAACTAAGGCACAGTCAAACGGCGCAGGAACGATACCCATGGCTGCAAAAAAAAATAAATAAATTAAGAATTAAAGGTTAATACAATGCATAATCAGAATCCAACAGTGACAAATATTTTATTTCCAACATTATTAAAAATTATTTCTGATATAATTTTACTCTAGCATATTTAACAGACCTCCCTTAATCAAATTAAATATCTTTAAATAAAGATGAAACAATTTACAGAATATTCTTTAATAAGACATTCAATTTCATTATCTGTCTTACGTGTTATAAAAATAAATTAATTACACTTATTTCCGAACAATTAGGTACACGTTCATACATGTTTATATTTTTGCACATGTTACATGACTAAAGGAAATCATCACTAAAGCATTCTTGGAACAGTACGCAGAAAAGATGGTTTCATAACATAACTATTAATGTTGATTGGAGTCGATTAAAACAAGTCAGTGGTGATTATTATTAACGCGCCTTATATAGATTTAATGATTTCAAAGAATTAGGTAATACGAGGGAAGTTCGAAAAATTCTTTAATTGTAAAATTTATTTTATTTTGCAATATAGTCTTCTTTGAGGTTGATACATTACAGTACAACATTTTTCTTTTGTTTCCCATCTAAAAAATACCATTCCTCCAATCTTGCAAAACAAGCAATTCTTGCTCTTTTCAAGGTAACGAACGTGAATTATACCGTGTACACTCCAAAACACCGTTGCCATGATCTTATTGGCCGATAAGGTGGCTTTGGTGTTATTCGGCACCGGTTCGTCACGAAAAACCCACCGTTGCATTATTCTTTGATCTCTAATGTGCTGTGCTGGATCCACGTTTCGCCAACAGTTCTGAATCGACGGCGAAAATCATTCAAATTATCGCTTTGACGACGAACGAATTGTTCAAATCTTATGCATACGGCCAATTGACAAGGCCAATGAATTTTTTTCATTTAATGTGGTGACCTCATTGGGACGACCTTCATCAAAAATGCTCATACGGGCGCGTTTAAATTCGGCTGATCAATATTTTAATTGTCGATAACGAAGGTGCAGAGTTTCCGTAAGCTTCATCGAGTTCCACTTTTATTTCATTATTCGTTTAAAAACGATTACTTTTACGAAAAATAATTATTTCAATTCCAGTGGCGCTATCTTTTGCCGAAGTAAGATAATTATCGAACTCCCCTTGTATTAAACGTTAATCAGGCTGCTTTTACTTAAGTCAATATTTTTGTGAACGGAATCCGCTTACTCGGGACTTTAATGTGGAATATTGCTGACGAATTAAAACAATTGTGTTGGTAAAAAAATCCCCAAAAATACTTTAGATAAACATCCAAATTGGAGGAATTCAAATTCAAAATAAATAGACTTTATCAATCACTTCATTAGAATTTATTCTTCGGTATTACAAAAGAAATCTTACTTTCTATTCAAACCAAAGTTCAAACAAGATATGTACATATTTATAATTTCGCGTCCGCTTAAAACAAGCAAAGATTATTTCTGTAGTTACAAAAACAATCCTTCGCAAATATCTATACTTAAAAACAATGTACGAAAGCTATTTAAAGGTTTAAGATATCTTTTGCACAATTAACTTCTCGGCTTATAATCGTCGCGTGTTGTTGGACGTACAAATGACGTTCGTATTGTTTGATGTTCTTTTGAAATAGCTTTCCGAATTAATCAACTTCTCTTAACAGCTCCAATTGCTTCGTTCGGCGCGTACCGTCTTCGTGAAATTGCTTATCGTGTTATGGATTTGCTCGTGTTTAACGCTTGGGAAATTTGAAAACGTGACAATGCGCAATTCCTTGATAAGTAATAACGAGATCAATGTCTTATAATACATATTTCTACGTGTGCGAGTATAAATATAGCATTGCAAGAACCTTGACCCCGGCAAATCAATAAGATATCTGATGTAATTGATAGTAATTTTTAATTTCTCCTTTTTGTTTATTGAAATGGCGTGAAGAAATTTTGTCATTATACTGATTATAGCTTGTGTAAATAATATGCGAAAGATTTGCACCACTTTTTTCACAAGGTCATCACATTTTCTTAGTTATTTTTGGGATATTGAAGGACGAAGTGTATGGAGATCTCACCCTTACGATGTTGATTGATTGATTGGCCACCATAGCACTAATTTTTTCTTTTTTTCCTCGCCCACCAATTTACGTGGTTTATGGCTAAGACATTGGATTAAATACAAGAGAGATTTTGTTAAACAAATTTGAAATCGAGATTTAGGTTTTTTTATTACCGAAGATCAATTAAGCCAACCTGGCGATCCAGTTTTCCCAATTTTCCTTTTAATATACTTTCCCAAATACACTAGGATGGCTAGAATTTTGATGCTTGAAGTTAAAAACCTATTTCTTTGCTATTCAAGCACTTGTCAATAGCTGAAAGAACATTTGCTTTTGTTTTTATGTGCTTTTCAGCCATTAAGCAAGGTAATTTTTTGGATTTTTCTTAATAAGACGAGAGCGTTGGTTAACTTTCCAGTTGATTGCGTCATAACGCTTTATAGCTAAGGTTAATAGTTTCTCTGGGTAATAGACACCGAATACGCTATATTCTTCTGGTCGATATTTTAATTCAAGCACCTACGTGCGATTATTTATGATCGTTTGGAAACCAATAATTAAATTTAATTTTACAGAGGTAATTCTTGGAATAACGCCTACCTTCTTAGCATTATTTATATGCAAATTTGCGGCTGTACTATGAAAATAATAAAGTTAATGGTTCTTAGTAATTTGTATTCTTTATTATTTACTATTATATAATACGCGGGAGACTAGATTTGATTAATAAGCGCTAACGAGTAACTGATTTCATAATGATTGCTCCCCTTTAAAGGCTTTCCTTTTACTTATTTTATTTATATATGAACAAAATCATTTTTGATAGGACAGGACCTTTCAAGCAGAGCAAAGGCAATTTGAAAAAGTAAAACCAAGTACCCATAACTTTTTTTTTAACGCAAAAACTGCAGTAGCTGGAACGTTTAAAATTTAAAGGAAATTAGATTAAGAAAAACATACATATTGTTCTGGTTTCGGCTGATTTAGACCCGAATAAAAACACATTTGTGTGGGTACTGTATTTTGAGAGAGAACGCTCCTCTATGTCGCTATAGGACTCCTCCAAGCAGTAATAATTTTTAGTTGACGCGACGCCTAAAGTATAACTTTAGGCGGATCTTGAATTGATGAGTTGGATCAGATTTTGCCCCTCAAAAAATAAGAGCGACCATATCTACCAACTCCGGATTACTCTAATTTTTGTTCCAGAAAAATGGATAATAATTATCAGGAATTGCTTCTCATCGCGAGCATGACCAACATCAATATTGCATTAAAAATTATACGACCATAAAATCCATTTTTTTTCCAAAGTAACTGACACTAAAAATAGGGCTTCAGTTATTTTACAAGTATTTCAATTATTTTAAAAGTGCTTTAAAGCTTCTAGTACCGAAAGTATCGAGTACTAAATAGCTTATTTTAAAAGTGCCTAAAAGCTAAAAAAGCCCTAAAAGCTGTGCTTTCAAGCAATCGAAGACCGTGATATTTTAGCAACGTTTTCAGACCAAAAACTTTTAATTATGTTATGCTCTAACGCATGGATTCGAAGAACTTTGTATATGTTTTATTGATAAAACATCCTACTATGTTAAACAGTTGAGTGTAGGCTTTCGCGACCGTAATCCATAGTAGAAATGTCTTTCGGGTGATGTCGTGTAGTTAATATTTTTTTTTATTATTATTTTTATTATATATTAACTACACGACATCACCCGAAAGACATTTCTACTATGTTAAACAGTTTTATTATCAAAAGTTTCTGTCTTGGAAGTTGGAATTTGGAAATGGCTGGAATTGGAAGTAGCAACCTTATATGTTGACTTTGTAATTTCGCAAAGAAGTCTTAAATATCAAGTAAAATGACGCAAATATAAAAATGTTTAAATAATTTAGTAGGTTTACTTATTTCTATAATCTAGATATGTAGGTAATGTTAATGCAACTCTAATTAGTACTAATTAATATCCATTTATAGCATTGAAGCGTTCTCTATGTTATGAAATTAATGTTGTACATTGCATACATTATTATCAAGAATAAGAGATCGAAATCTGACGTGAAAACCTATGCGACGTCATAGTATATAAACAAGTTATTGGTTTTACGACTCACGCACGTTCATGTGCAGCTTTTCAATTGGCTTTTATTCATTCTTACATGCAACTGTTGATGTCAGAATTCCCGAATGGTAACAGTCGACATTATCAAGTGCATTTTATTTAACCAGTAACCAGGTTCGAACAATTCCACGTAGAAACGTAAGGTACTGTTTTATTCGCGTATCTTATCGCTGCCGCTGTAAATTATTCACCGCTGTTGTTTGAGAGAATTCAAAACAATTAGGTGGCAAAATGTTGAAAAAATGTAACGATTAATGTAGAAATGATCTTGGTGTTCACTTATTTTGGATATCCTTTATTGAATTGAACTATGTTCTGTAAATACAGTGCTACATATTGCTATTTTATTTTATTTTAGTTACTGGTTTTATATTTTTTTATTTCATTCTTGTCGACCTTAAACCGTTATAATACGGAAATAGGGCTGCTATAATCAGGCATCTATTTTTTTTTTTAGTGTGGTGACGGCCCGACGAGGTGTATAAGATTTTCAAAGCTCGTCGTAATCTCAGGTGCTTTTGTGTGTGCAAAGCTTTTCATGGCTTTGTCACCCCCTCGCAGTAAAAAGTGAAGCCCACGTTAAGCTTTTGTTTTAAATTTTTTTTCACGAGTAGCTTTTGCTAATAAAGAAATAACATCATTATAACGCGAAGTTCCTGGGACTCAACAGTTGCAAAAGTACATAAACGTTTCTCTAAATCTATCCACCTTTAAGATTTTTCTGTGATCATTTATGAAGTTTTAAGCCCCTCCTAAAATCAGCCGTCTACGTGTTTATCACGCTCTCTCCTATAGGTAGGGACGGGTCTGATCGTGCATACGATATAGTGCAAACTCAAGAGCCTACTTCCATAAGCTGATTCTATCTCGATTACGTTAACTTATCATCTGCACGATTTTAAGAATAGAATTGACTTGAATATGTAATATTTAAGCGGCGATTGCGTTAATCGTCAGGCGACCTAATTCTTCGATTCAAACTTGTAAGACTGACGTCATTAAACGAAGCAGATATTTTTAAAGTTAGCGGTTGCGACAATTAAGATCAGATTCGGAGAAATCAAGAAATTACTCAAATGAAGAGTTTCTTTGGGTGTGGAGTATACCTGTACCTTCCGTCTTAGTTATTCTATTCCTCAGTCTTTGCTATCATTAATAATTATTTTAATTATCCGCACTAATCAAACAAATCCATTTAATAGTTTCAACTAGTTAAGCAACGATATTTCTAAAAAAATTAGATATCAAACGTTGTATTTCCATGCATCTATTTAACGCATTAGTGACCTCTGTAACTTTCTTGTATATAGTATCGAAACGTACGAATGTATGAAAATTGTTGCCAACCAAAAAATATGTGACGATGTTGATAAGCATCTCCCAGATAACCCGGTTTCTAACCGACTTGAACTGAATCTTTAAAAATGTCGAAAGAAAAAAGGTTGATACCGAAAATAGCGTTGGTTACACAAGCTAGCTTGATAATTAGGATTGCATTAAGCGAGAGTTCGTTATGTGGGGTAATTGTTTATTTCCATTGATATATACACTCCCCGACAAAAACTTAGACGCGGTAAGATTTTTTAAGGGTTTTAAGGGTTACAACATTTCTTTGCGAAACTAGCAAGATATCTAATTAAGTTTTTATTCGTAAAAGTAAAATAAACTTAAAAATATCTCCTCCAGTAATATATGAAGTAAATAATAAATTATTACTTCGATATTTAAACAATTTCTGCGACGAAAATTTAGACGCTCTGTTG
Source organism: Oryctes borbonicus (assembly GCA_902654985.2). Taxonomy (NCBI): domain Eukaryota; kingdom Metazoa; phylum Arthropoda; class Insecta; order Coleoptera; family Scarabaeidae; genus Oryctes; species Oryctes borbonicus. The sequence continues at coordinate 3,967,106 of LR736886.1, forward strand.
CAAATGTAAAACAAAAATCAACAAACGAGTGATCAGTAATGCGCAGATTCTCCATTGTTCTTAAACACTTCCAATAGTCGGTTATTAATAGATTTATATAAATTTAACGCATAATTTTCAGGGATATTCTGCCATTCAGTCACTATTGAAGTTTTCAGTTCCTGTACCGTGAAATATTGACGGCCTCCGCCATAAACGCGACGTGCCAATTCACCCCACATGTTTTCAATAATGTTTAAGTCTTGTGACCGTGCTGGCCACTGTAAAGTTTTAATCTTTTTCTCTTTAAACCATTCAGTAATGGTTTTTGCTTTATGAATTGGCGCGTTATCTTGTTGAAAAACAAAATTGCGCCCGGCCCATTGGTTTCCAGAACGTAGAAGATTGTCACGCAATAAGTCTTTATACGTCACAGATGTCATTTTGTTCGTGCAAAACACTATCCCACTTTTATCGCGGAATCCAATCGCCGCAGATATCATCACAGATCCACCCCCTAATTGTCTGGTCATTTTCACTTTTCGTTCCTTTCTCAGATCATGATAATAATGCGAGTACCTATCCGGTCCGTCCAAATTAAAACGTTTCTCATCAGAAAATATAACTTTTTCCCATTGTTTCTTCCAGGATACGTGTTCTTCAGCAAATCTCAACCCCGCTTCTTTGTGTTTCGCCGAAAGAGGCGCTTGTCTCAGCATTTTCTTCCGTGATATTACCGGTGACGCCTTTAAAATCCTTTGAACATTACGCACGTGCGTTTGTACCCCCGCCTGTTCTGCAATAACTCTCGCCGACGCAGAAGAATTGGATGCAGACCGCAATATCACGCGTTTATCCCGCTCACTTACAGCTTTCGGTCGCCCCTGGCCTTTTGGTTTGCCGTAATTTTTCGGAATTTTTAGGAAATTTCTAACGCAATGATCGCTTCTTCGTAACCGATGGGCAATTTCCTTCTTACTAACACCATCCTGGTGCCAGGCTAGAATTTTACCCCTTTCTATCAAGGATAATTGTTTTTTTCTACCCATATTGCAAACACTTTATAAAATATAATTCCTCGTGGTGAAATGTGCACACTTTACTAGCACAACCGCTGCATATAAAGAGAAGTATCAAATTAAAACATTTTTGCTTATATTAATGTAATAAATGCACAGAGTCTAAATTTTTTGTCGCATTTAAAATTCCTATTTTGATCTGGGAAAATCTCAATTACCCCTCATAAAGCAATAAATTCCCAGAAATATATATAAATGGACTATTTACATAACAAGTATTAATAACCCTCGTTTACATCTTATATAATGTCTATAAACTTTGTTTCGTAAATAACAACGATGCCGCGTCTATGTTTTTGTCGGGTAGTGTACATATATAAAATGAGACTACCTAAAACTTTAGGTTTTGACAGAATCTTTACGTTTCAGTAGCCTCATTCAACACATACATAAGGCAACATAGCTCAGAAGCGATCCATATGTTTTGATATTGTTTGTTCTGAAAATCTGCACATTTTCCACTTCGTTAAGTAATATATGCTTGAGTCTCCTCTAACCCAATAGGCGAGTAATTCATTTTCATTTTACTCCAACTCCGTAAATTTAGTTCTTAGGATATTTTGAAATTATTATATGAAGACGAAATAAGTAATGGAGCGGTCAGGAAATCCGTGCATGTAATAGAAAACATGCCATTTCTGTGGTTTGCTATGAAGCTCATATTTATTTAGGAAGGAATACAATTTCCTTCCATCGGAGATAGTGGTTAATGCATCAGAATGTTAATGTAACCCTACACGAAAAATTATGAACATAATATGTCTTGTAATGTATAGCTTTCTTATAATTTTAACCATCATCGAACGTAAGGATAAGGTTTCCACATGTCGCTTTTCGAATAAATTCTTGCGGTTTGAGTTCTATTATTAGCCGTCGTAATGAGGAAAGAACTTGGAAAGTATTATTTCCACGAAAAGTAGTTATTGTTAGATAATTCTGGAAAATTTTGAGCGGCTCGTTGTAGGAGGTTTTAGATTTGCCGGTAAATTTTTTATTTTTAAGTGAGCTGTTGCGGTGAAAAGGGATCAAAAAATTGGTAGTACCTAGTTCATAATATTGTTATTAGAGATGACCAAGGCAGGTGAAATTATTACTTTTTTGCAGCGACTAAACAGATTCGTGTCTATTCGTCTCATGAGAAAGGGTTTCCCCGAGAGTCGACAAAACGCAAGTCTGTATAGTCGCTGCAAAAAAGTAATAATTTCACTTGCCTTTGTCATCTCTAATATTATTATTATTATATTATTATTATTATTATTATATGTTACATACAGACTAACAAAAAGCGGTACAAAAACTAGAACAAAGGGAACATATTTGACACGTGATAATTCACCTAATCTTGTATGGTTAGATATCTGCGTACATTAGAACTTTATTACTTTCGTATCGTTCGATATTTGTTTTAGCGTAATCTCCTAATAATGAAGTTGCTAACACTTTAATCCATACAAGCTTATGAAGTATAACTCAATAAGTATTTAATTGTTTCTATTAAAAGTCTTATTGTCGATAAAAATCGTTCATTAATTGCTTCATTTCAACGTCTATTGTTCGTTTGGATGAAAACATGTTTTTGTATTATTAGCTTAGCGAGTTTGTTTCGAATAAACTGTTTGAATTGGAGTCCAATTTATTCAACTTCGCAAAGAGCTATTAGCTCAAAATCGTTTTAATTTTAAGTAATTACGAATTATGAACGAAATTATTTAAATATCAACAAAGGTAAGACAATTCATTTCGTTTTCATGTAAAGTTTGCCTTTAAACAAGCACAATTACCGCAATGCATTTTTTTTTGAAAAATTGCATGCTGATATCGAGCTCTGAGAATCCAAACAAAATCAACATCAATTGTAAGATACAAAATCGGTTATACAAACGGGTTGTTTCAATGTTTCATGGCATTCGCGCAGGAGCTGTTAAATCAGACACTAAAAAAGAGCTAGCTAAAATTGTTCAAAAGTTAAATTGTTCAGGTTGTGCTGTTCAATTAATCATAAATAGGTATAAGACTATTTGATCTTATAAAAGTAAGTCAGGAAACAACAGCCAGAGAGGACAGTCTATTAGAGAGATTTCACCTCCGGGATAGGAAGAAAATTTCTTTGTAGCTGCCTGCCGAAATTAGCGCAGATGATCCAAAATTTCGGCTAGAACGGTTACAAGACGCTTAAATAATGAAAAATTAAAAGCTTGTAAGCCAAGAAAAGGCCGTCCGAGATCAACCAATCCAGAAGAAATTATTTAGAAATTTCATTAACATTTGTGGTATTCCTACCCTTGGGCATGGAGGTGGTAGCATGTAGGGGAAATGTTCATATATCACCATAGCATGAATAGAAACGTGCCTACGTAGTTTTCGACAACATTTTTCTTCCAATAAGATAACGCTCCCTGCCATACAGCTCAAAAAACTAAAGAGTGAATAGGTGAAAATGGATTTAATCTTCTGGATTGGCCTGTCCAATCTCCAGACCTAAATCCAATCTAGTATTTGTGGCACTTAGCGAAAAGTTAACCAAAGGGTCACAAATACCCTTCAAAAATATTATTTGAGGCCAAAATAAGAGAAGTGAGGAATTGGGAGGTACAATGCTTGAACATATGCAGGCAGTCAGTAAAGCCGAAGAAGGTCATATATGCATACAATAAAGTTTTGCAAAGTTTTAATGGGCAATGAAAGAATTCAGAACGCAAAAACACCTCGTCTTGATCAAAGTTTATGTAATTATGTTAATATACCTAGTTATGTTATTGCTAATAGTTGTTATTTTTATCAAATAATAACCGCAAATAACGATTAATTCTGAGAATAGGATAAACAATTGAATTATTTTTTCGATTAAGTGTAAAAAAGTGTGGTGTTTACACATCATCAGATAATTATCTTCTCGTACATTATCATATGGATGCTACTCTAATCTACAAGATTTATGAGCGTTTAGCAATTTTAAATATTCTTGCTCATTTGAATATCTATATAATTAATTTATTAACGGTGCCAATGTCATACGTTGTAACTATAAATAAAGTAATTATATCACGGCATATAATGTAATGCTTAAGTAAGTGTTTACTAGAACAAAATTGATTTTCGACCTATAAAAAATTATAAAAAACTGCAGATTTTACCATCTTACCTGAGAGATTTTCACCTTTGCAATACATTTAGTAAAAGGGTTCTCGGAATTGAGCGCTTTTTTGCATTTTTATAAATACTAATCGAGCCTTTATAATTTACATACCGGGTGCTCATTTGAAAACTTCCTACCCTAAATTTCTGGAAATTGACGAAAAATTTCCTGAAACACCTAAGAAGTATTATCGAGGGGGACAACTTTTTATGCAAAAATTGATTCACACACTTTAACCCCTTGCCCTCGGGGGCTACCCCCTCAAAAATCTTAAATGGAAAGGGGTATCGAGTAATACCTCATTTTAATGGTCTTAAGAAACAGTACATTTTGGAGTTTAGTTTTTTGAAATTGATGGATTCGTTTTCGAGATTTTTAAGAACATCTTTTGGTTTGGTTTGTTTTAGATTTCTAGCTGGTGAATTTATTTTAGGAGCATGGGAACAAAAACCAAACGTTAAAAACCTTTATAAATTTCTCAACAACAAGGAAAATAAATAACCTTCTGGTTGTTATTTAAGTTTTAAGTTATGTTTAATGCAGGATATTTGTCATCCTGTTTCTTTAGCAAATCCATCCAGTTCTAGCATCCAGTTCTTTAGCAAATAAAAATGCATGTTTTAAGCACGTTTCTATGCCGATTTTGCGGTCGTTGATCCATTTTTTTTTCTTTTTACAGAACATTAAAGTTGAAATTGTATAAACGAAGAACAGGCAATAGCATAAAAAGGGGTTACATCAGTTTTTGTTCCAGTTGGAAATACATCGTCGGTTGCTTTGTGTTATCAACTCAGTTATTGATTGACCAGTTAGAAATACAAAAGAAACCAAACCAAAAGATTCTCTTAAAAATCGCAAAAGCGAATCAATTAATTTCAAAAAACTAACCGCCAAAATGTACTGTTCCAAAAGACGATTAAAATCAGGTATTACTCGATACCTCTTTCTATTTAAGGAGGTTAAAAAGTTGTCCCCTTCGATAATACTTCTTACGTGTTTCAGGAAATTTTTCATAAATTTCCAGAATTCTAGAAATTTAGGAAAATTCTCAAATGAACACTCGGTATGTTGGGACACAGTGTAGTACGTCTATATTCATGTTCTTAACACAGGGTTATTTGAAAGATACTTTGAAAGAAACATGTAAAGATAAAAAAAATATTCTAATCTGCAATAAATAAATAATTAAATTAAGAAAAGATCTTTAACTCGAAGGCCAAAGCAAAACTATATTCCGTTGGGTAATAATTTCGTGCCAGTTTTATGAAGTAGGGGCGCCTTTAAGCAATTTTAAAACATTAAAAAAATGTTCAAAAAGATGTTTTTTTTCGATTTTATAACCAGTTTCGGGACACCTTAAAGTATCTTGAAAATACGCTGAAAAACTCATCAACCGTCTCATTGTATAGTTGTTAGAACTTATATTGATATTATATCTGTTTCATTTACGTGGTGTACAACTTTCATCTTTCATCCCCTTATATATGTATGTACAAAAAAATATATTTTTAATAAAACAGTTCCCTTGACATATCGCTTATCGTTATTACAATAAAATGGACAAACAAAACACTTTCACTTTATTTATTTTTAATGCCCCAGCTTAATTTTTTCTCATGAATCTTCAAACAGATCGTTAATTTTAATGATTCACGCGTTAATTCATTACAAATATGTTCCTATTCGATAAACCTGATCGTCAGCGATTTTGAGAAACATGTGTAACCTTGTAATCGTCGATACACTAAAACCAACACAAACGATTTTGTTTATTTTCATGAATGAACTCTATTTTTAGAACGTCTAATTTATTAAACAGTTGAATGAACTTACTTCTTTAAACTATATATATACTATAAAAAAAAGGAACAAGTTTAATGAATAATAATAATAATTATGTCAATTTTATCTTGAGTTGCTTTTATGCCCAGGTCACCTTAACTGTCATCGTGAACTTGTGATATTTTATTTTTTTTTTGTTTTTTACAACCGTGAAACTATTTCGGTTGCACTAAAATTAGTAAGTCGAAAATAGTTCAGAAAAATAGTGTCTGCGTTAATGTATTGTAGTTATAAATCGTTTGGCAAGAACTTAGAAAAGATGAAGTAAACTGGCAAAGTGCTATTGAATTCTGTATAACAAATTTTTTTAGAAATTTATTAAAATTTTATTTCATAGATAGATATCCAATTTTGGCTTCGATTTTCCAAAAGAAAACCATATTATTTCTATTCCAAACTTTGAAATGCTTAAACAATAGTTTTCATAACTCAAAAAAAAAAAATTCAACTCACCGAAAAGAAAATTTTCGAAATTCGAAAAATAGTTGCTACCGATTATTGCAGAACTACCCTGCAAATTGCAAAATGAACTAGAAACTTGATAGTTCTTGGGGTTGGTCTTACGAGCACAAAAAATTATCAAAAAAAGTAGTTCTCTTTTTTTTTTTAAGAGAATCTTTTTGATCTGTTTTGGTTTTAACTTAATGAAGGTCTTTCGGGCCTATCTGAACGTACATTGTACTATTTCTTCTAAAACGGATACAGTTCACTTCCAGGATAATTTTTTGCTATTGATTTTTCATTTTTTAATGTAAATATTTAAGTAAATATTTTGTTTGGTAAAGCATGATAAAGTAATCCGATGTCCCACGAATAAATTTGTTTGCAATTTCATTGTCCCACTGTTCCTTTTACTTTAATGCTATTGTTGCTAACAGAGTATAACACCTCTCTTACTAATTTTATTCTTTACTAAGCTAGTCGTTTTCCTTCTATTGTTCACCTCATTTTTCGTGAATCATCTTTATTTCTTAAAATACTTATTAGGGGTGTTTCAGCAATTTTAAAATCTTGAAATGAATTATTTTTCTTTTTTATTTAATTTCTTTTTTTGAAGTTCATGTGCGTTTTTATTTTATCACGTTTCTACGTAAGCCAACCTCTATTTACACTAAATAGAGTATATCTTTTGCGAATCCCGCGATACGACCTTTCCCGAATATCGAAATGATGAGAACATTGAAAGCTTCAAATTCTAATACAAATCTTTTTTTAAATAAGTTATTATAACTAGGATCTGCAATAGCTTCTGAGGTTCAATATTTAAGACTACGGAATGGAAAAGAAAACCGTCGTGGATTACCGTTTATGTTAGAATCACATATCTTGAAAACTAGTGAAGATAATGGTCGTAATAGACCAAGAAATGATTCTAATTTTGGTACTTTTTTGGTAAGACCATTGGTATTTGTTAACCAGCAGCAGCTGCAGGTGGCATAAATGGGAAGTTAATGGCAATTTATTTTTATCAGGTACAATGTGCACGATATGCAACGGAAATGCACGAGGCAATCGAAGCCATGTCCTTGACCTCCTATTTATGACGCCACCAAGGACTTCAATGTTTGCCAGCTCAATCATTTTACCGAAAAATTAAGAATCTGCCTAGAAATAGCAGGAACTGTGATACCTTAAATTCGTGTCCTATCATGTTATTTACTATCATTAAAACACACTTGTCTATAGACGAAATAATGCAAATATCCTGCTCAATTAGAAATTGAACATCGATACCAGAGTGGAAGTCTTACAAGTAAGTTATTTATAGAGATCAATTTACTGGGTGACGAAATTCGCATGTTTACACGCGCCCGATAACCGAATATCGGCGTCAGCAAAATTCAATTACTTCCCTGATAACAGGAATGGACGTGGAAAAGATCGATTACTTTCGGCCAACTACAACTTCCATTTAACATGGTAAAAAGTAGGCACGTAACATCGCAACACACTCACCGTTTTGTAGGAACTTCAATTTCTCGGCCAATGCTGGGTTATTGGTAACTATGGCGCCCATAATAACATCTGAATGTCCGTTCATGTATTTCGTTAACGAGTATGACGATAAATCGGCACCCAACTCCAGCGGTCTTTGGAAATAAGGTGTTAAGAACGTGTTGTCCACGGCTAGCAGTGCGTGGTTGTTTTTCGCTACTTCGGCGATGGCTTTGATGTCGAAAACTTTCATCAGGGGATTCGTTGGAGTCTCGATAAATATTAACTGCGAAAGAAATACAAATTTATTACCTAATGGATTAGTAATTCCGCGAAGATCTTACTTTTGTATTAGGGTTCATCGCTCTTTTTACATTGTCTACGTTTGAGGCATCTACAGCGGTCATTTCAATTCCAAAATTCTTTCCAACTTTATTAAGCAACCTGAAGTTCCCTCCGTACATGTCATCACCCATCACTATGTGATCTCCAGTCGAATAGCAGCTCATTAAAGTTGTAAGTGCGCCTAAACCTGAAGCGAATGTAACGGCATATTTGGCGTCTTCGAGGGATCGCAAGGATGTTTCCAATACATCTCTGGAAGGGTTGCCTGATCTACTGTATTCGTATTCCTGAAATTAAAAAGAAAAAAATTGTCGATTTTATTGGGTTTTTGGTCAGAATAAGAAGAAAGCCGAGTTTTATGGAAGTTTTTTTAGAGTTTTTAGAGAGAGAATTATTTAGCAGAAGTGAAATGAAAAAAAAAAACAATCACGATGTAACATCACGACATGAGGCAAGACTTATTATTGAATGTTTTTTTGAAGTTTACAAAAGTACATTAAACATACAAAAATAGCTTTGCAAAATAAAGATATTTATTGCAACATTTAATACGTCGGTAATTATATAAAGATAACATGCGTTAGCGTGATTGAATGTTATTGTTACAGTTGTTCAAAATGTCCAAATCGCCAGCGACTCATATATGTAAGTTGATATTTCGCACATGCAAAACGAATAACTAGGCTCGACCATAAACCACAAATGTTATTTATTTGTCAATCGAAGAGTCACTTGAAGTTAAATAGAGCTGATGTAGTGTCGTGATATTGTCCCAAAATAAAATTAGAAAAGAGGAAAATCTTTCAAAATTCTTTTTTTTTAAGACATTACAAACGGGACTTTTCCAATATTGTAAATTTTGCTTAACACTACATACAAATCTCTAAAATTTTGTGAAATATTGTTCTAAAATAAAAATTTATACTAAATATACCGCCAATAGTTGTTTTGACTTTTCATATTTCAAAAAAAAAAAACACTATCAATAAAACATCTGATGGTATGCACTATTATGCGTTTGGCGTATGTTTTGAGCTATTGAGAATGCAAGTAATTTAAATAATTAGAGAGATTTCATACATTTTCTTGAACGCATTTACAACTAATCCATATTTGGTTACAGATTAGATATGACCCCTTTGTTTGATGGTTCTAGCTCGCCTTATTAAAATTACATGTTTTCGCTAGCGGCGGCCAGGGTAATTAGTGGGGGGTGGCACGTCCTGATTGATTTAAAAAAATTTAAATTTACAAAAACTCAAAATCGACGCATTTAAGAGTCAATATGAGTTTTTACAGCGATTTTATAGAATCTCTGCCAAATTTTACGGCCGCACTAAAATTAATAACGATAATTTTGCGTATCGGTTGCTTCACGTAGGAGAAGCTTCACCAAATTAAAATTACTTAAAAACTACTGAAGTTCTGAAGAGGATTAGGATGGTACGGTCATATAGAAGGGCTACAAAAAAAAAAACAGACTACCAATAAAGATTATGAAAGAGACACATAAATAGCCGAAATAAGAGGGAAAAGAGGAAAGAACATTGCAGAAATGAGAATATTTGCAGAAGATAGGAAAGGAAGGAAAACATGGATAAAGGAGAGCGAATTCCATTCCAACATCCAATAATGTACAGGAATGATGTGAAAGAAGAAGATGAAATTTTTGCGTCTGTAAAAAGATGATTTTTCCACCATTTTTTTTTCATTTTCCATTAAAATCATACTTCGCGTTTATTGATTTTTTATTTTTATTTTATTTATTATATAACTTTTTAGGTTTTTAGAGCTTTAATAGGGCCGCACTACATTTTCTGTTGCAAATGTTGCATGTCTATGGCTGGTTTCGTGTCGCTGTACAATATTCATTGAATTGTGGTTTTGCTCAACTATTCATTGAAAAATAAAGAGGGTAAAAGAACAATTTTGATCGGCCAAAACTAAGCGTAATTCTCAAATTTTAAATTAACATCAAAACCTTCTTCGAGAACGAAAATCTCTTACCTTAAATTGTGCAGGACCAAATTGTTTAAACGTTGTAGATAATACGATTGGTGGCACCACGCACATAGAATCCCATTTATCCGGAGTTGTGCTGGAATGTATAGCTTTGGTCGCGAAACCTTTGGGTTCTGGCAGATATCCTGAATTCTCAGACATATTTCCTGTAAGAGATAAAATTCTGATGTTTAGACACAATTCACATTTGGAGAACTTATAAGTAGAACATGCAATTTTTTCATATAAAATACTCTACGATAGCAAGCAATAGCAGGAAGATATCCTTTCAATCTGACTCGAAAATTAGAGAAAAGTAATAAAACCAGTTAAAATTTATTACTTGATGACGTAATTTGAATGCTCTAAAACGTACTGGAAATTTTTGTATAGGAAAAATCCGCTAGGTATATTTGTTTAACATTGAGTTAATTTCTTAATACCTTGGATTTTTTTCTTATTATCTACATATATTGCCAGTTACTATTTAATTTTAGTAAACTTTAATTCAAGTACTTCAAGTTCTTGTATCGATGTAATTAGATCCTACAGATTTTATATGATTCACCCTTGCACTTTTTATCGGACAAATATTGTTTCAAATTAATATAATATTAAATTGGTTTATTAATTACATGTTAATCATTTCTTCCATCTCCCAACAAAATAACGCTATTATTTCTTTAATCCATCATTAATTCAAATTCTTTATCTTTCCTTTGTATTATTATAAATATAATAAACGAACATTAAGTTGCCGGTAGAGTTTAATTAATTGCTTTGAGAATGACTGAGCACATTTTCGTTACTTTGCAGCGGAAAGTGTGGAAGCCCATCCTTTTAGAAGAATTGCGTCATTCATTTCAAGAAACGTGATAAAACGAACAGCTCAAATTACTTTTAATAGATGCGGTATATCTTATCTTAACGCAAAAGAAATGATAGCATCTTGTTACAATTAAGATTGTGTTCTTTTAAGTGTATTAAAGGTATATTTATTTAAGGGCATGGGCGTAGCGAGAATTTGGTTAAAGGCAGGGGGGAAAGCAATTAGAGTTGATATTTTGTATATTCAGCAATAATGAAATTTATTTCAGAGATTTAGGGGTGGGTCATGGCCCCCCTCTGCGTTACGTCCAGTTTAAAGAGAATTAAATAGAATATACCGAAATTGGAGCAGTAGTTGTTAGGGTTTGCTGATGTGGGAAAGATCATTCAATAAAACAATCAAATATGATTATTTTAAGTTATTATTTCGATTAAATAATTACTTATTATAAATAAACCTTTAGATTCACTTAATTGTTTTTAGAATGATTGAGCATTTTCCTTAATTTCGAGATTTTAACTAACTCACTGCTCATCTTCTTAAAGATTGCGTCATCCTCATCAAGAATAAAATATACAATTGAATCAAATTGCTATAAATAGACCGGTGTATTTTATCCAAGAAAATATCTTTCTTTATTATTACATTAATTACATATTATACATTATTCTTTGGATGATTATTTTAGTAAAACTTGAATAAAAAAAAAATTAATTAATATTTCGTGCCCCTAGATAATCGTTTAAAAATTGAGATAAATGTGGAACTAAGTAGTAAAACTGTAATTAAAAAAAAATAAAATAAATAGTTGGTGCCCTTAGATAATTATTTAAAAATTGAGATAAATATGGAATTGTTTCGTCTTACATTTAATTAAATTATTTAAAAAGGAAATGGGTTGAATTTAATTTCTTGAGTCCTCTCCTTTTAAATTGAAAATTTAATAATCGTAACGTCGTGAGATGTACCTGATACCCTAAAATTTCTTTAAATAGAACATATTTCTTTATGGAATTTAGAATAAAACTCTTTAGCCAATATTATTAGCCTTAGTTTTACAAATAATTTCAAGGTAAATTAATTAATGTAGGAGAAATTAACTTCTCACTGGAATATACAAGTAGCCAAGGACTCGTCAGTCTGCCAAACGCAGAGTGTACCTAGTAAATGGTTATTCTACTTATTACACCCTTTCTGTTGACTTAATTTTCGAATCAACTTTAAATTGTTTTAAATTGCCGAATTGTCCTGATGGGTGCATAACGTTAGGATAAATGTTAAATTCTCCAAGTAGAGTACTTAAATTAATGTTAAAATTCTCTCATGCAACAGCTAATGGTGCAACTAAGTTTTACATAGAAAATTGTTAGTAAAAAAAAAAAAAAAAGGAAAACTCACCGTTAGTACAATAGCACGTGTAAGTAAATTTTTCTGATGTAATATATCGGGGATATTGGACGATATGGTACAGGAGTACGGTGCTCGAAATGTAAGGTAAGTAACGCTGCGAAGTTTACATAAAAAAATGTTAAAATAACCCGTACGTTGATGTTATATGGGTATCGGGAAAAAAACTTAAAGCTTTTAATAAACGTTAGTAAATGATGTTCGTGATATACACACGGTACACTTGCTTCTAGCCCCACTTTACGAATGACTGACCGGGGTTTAGCGCTTTCGGCTTTAAATACCTACTTCTTCCTCTACGAATTGTCTCAGATGATTGTACGGCGGTTTGCGATCGCAAAAATGCCGTCCTAAAACGATAAGACGACACGCGACCGACGCTTGATAATGTGCAAATCATCCTCGTATAGTAAAGTCGTTAGACAACGCAACGCGGCTAACTAAATCGATATAATTCAGGGCGGCCCGTTTAATTGGCACCGCTTCGATTTCTCCGCCGGGTTTCCCTCCAAAATTTGAAATTAATCAATATGAAAGCGAAAAACATATGAACATCCGTCATGCGCAAGGTATTTTGTGTACTGCTTCCGGTAAACATTTTATTCATGTGTTCTGGCCCACAAATCATGTATTTTTCTTGTTTCGCGTGAGTACATAGTATTTTCTTGAATTCTGCCGGTCGAAAGTGTTTGTAAATATCGTAGTTCATGTAGTTTTCGCGTTCGCTGGCCCCGACGACGATATTAATCGTAGTCTGCTGTCAATAATTTTGCCGGCTTAAAAACCATGTAAAAGGCGTCCTTTTGTCATCTCATCAATTTACTGGGTAAATGACATGAATGTTTTCGTTGCGGTACGTTTACGTATGAAATAGTCTACCGAAAAGAATTAGCACGTTTTCATCCGCCAAGAGATCCCCCCGTTTATCCGACCGGCTGTCCGTTTATCCGATATAAACTTGTAAGTCGAGCGAATTTGTATCGTAATGGCGGACGTTTCATAATTCCAGGCAGTGTTGTTTTTTTTTTATTTGTTTTCCGTGGGACGAAAATAAGCATTTGAAAATGACATCGTTATTTACAGATTAGTTATGAGTGCAACGAACGAAACCTTATAATTGCTTGAACGATCTGAATACAAGAACAAAGAGGAAATGGGTATTCAAGATTTGCAGGCGTTTTTGGAAAGTTCGACGCTCGAAGGAGGCGCCGTATCGGTGGACCTATTGAAGATCGCTAGAAATGTCACGCAAAGGCAGCAACCTCAACACGCCGCTAGAAAAATACGCCCCATTGGCAATAAGTTGAAGTTAATCGTTGATGCTGAGAATTGCTTAGATAGATTATACGGAGGTTATTTCTCAGGTATTCGCCTTTATTTTGTTACGATTCTCGATGATAACAGACCTAATTAATTTCGTAGATTGGGCATGCGGAGGACAATGGAATCGCATGCTACAATTTTTAACGTTATTGATGCATTCAATCGAAAGGGGTAATATAGAATTAGCTGTAGTGCTTAACGGAACTATCGAAAAGTCTCGAATGTCAGAATGGATACAAGAACAAGCGAACATTAGACAAAGGGTTGGAATGGTGAGGCACATTCTACTCATCTTTATTTTATCTTAATTATACGCATTTTTCGCAGGTATTAAAACATATTAACACGAAAGCAACACCTCCGCCGAAAATATGGTGGACACCTCCGACATGCCTTAGAACTGCCTTGAGAATGGCTCTCCGACATTTAGATATTACTGTGGTATGTATCAATAGATGAACTGTTTGGTTTTCAATTTTTTTCGTTTATTTTATAATAGCACACATGCATCATCATTTGTGAATGATTGATTGATTCCGTTTTATTTGTTTAACTTATCTGGGTCTTATAGGCTCTTATTTTTATTACAGTGATAATGATTAGAGCTATAAAACGTTGTTTTTATTTTTATTTAGGATGTTGCATTATTTATTAGGTGTACTACATGAATCCAATTTTAGTGCATTGGATGTTGAATAAGATACAATTGGTGTAACTGCATAATTACGAAAGTTGAATTTAAAACATTTTTAACAACTCCACGAAACACTTGGCATCTTTCTAATCTTTCTAATAAAAGGCAGTAGAATTGTTTGAATTTCTCAATTATTCTTGGTTACCCTAAATATGAGCAGTCTCGACTAAGTCATTCTAAGGTAGCTTCGAAAATATTAAAATCATAATCGGGGTGCCTATTTAGCAGTTTTATGTTTATTGTCATTTTCAACTTTTTATCATAAAAGTATGTGCGTTTAATATTAAGGCATATGTTAAAATAATTGATAAATAACTAACTTCAGTTCGTTATTTGTTATATTTATTAAAAATTAAGCTGCGTTTACTATATTTTTTAGTGTACATTTACTTGTATCAGTTTACGACACCAAAGACAGCTTTTTGAGGTTCTAAAATTAAAAGATAAGAATAAAGAAAACAAGTAATAAGTGCTAACATTGAACTAAAAGTGATATTTTAAAAATTGGGGTCCTATCGTGGTTAAAATTGATCTGAAGGAGATAGTTTAATTTTTCTGTACAAATTGGGATTCTATAATGGCTACTCTGATAACTACACTTATACTCTTTATTGAATCGGAATGTGGAAACAGGCTAGATGCATGTTGAATAATAAATTGTTTCCTTTGCTTAATTATTAATTAATTAATTAATTAATTAATAACAGAAGATATTCCAGTTTGAGTAAATTAGTATCCCAACAAGCAGAAGTGGTATTAACTTTATGTGTTTAGGTTTTTCTTTCTGTTCTGAAGCCCGTCTGTCTAGGTTTTTTTTTTTTTTTTTAATGAAGCTCTTCATTTTGTGTTTGTATATTTTATTGCTTGCACTTGGCAACGCTTCGTTGATTTGTTATTCACATTTTCAAGCCCTCTGTAAAGAAAGTGTTTTAGTTATTTGAAAAATGTTTTCCTTTGTTTTTATTTATACAGGATTATATTATGATGATACATAAATCACTACATGATATATAAATCAGTTAAGATTATGCCCTGTGAATCTCAACAAATCGACGCCATAGCTTTTCCCGCAGATGGAATCGTTTTAGGCGTCTTTGGTCCGCGTTCGCCGAGAAAAACCCATTTTTCCGACTCACCTTCGGTTCCTGATGTTCCGCAGAAACCCACTCGTATTATGCTAAAATATGTTCAAATATCGTTTTGAAATTATCGCGCGATTCTGTTTTCATCCATCTCGCCGCTAACTTCCTCATACTGAATTTTTCCTGAAGGATGTTCTGTACACGCTCAATTGAGATGTTTAGCATATTAGCAATCTTTCTAATCTTTACCTGGCGGTTAACTAACACGATATCATGGACATTACTGATCGTGTCGCACTGCGCGAACAACACTAACAAAAGTAAAATTTTATGATTTTGAGTTGTGGTAAATATGTGTATAGCCAGTGCGATATTGTCCGCTCTCACTGGGGCGACCTGACTTTTTTCGTCCAAGCCCTTTCGGCCGCCCTTAAATTCATCAAACCAATACCTGATGATAGTCGAAAGGTGCTTAGAAACTGCTCCTAACTTCTCTTTGATTTCCGCAAATATTTCCCCATCCAAAAAGAAAGGAATCGAATAACTGACCGGTGTTGTTCTTTTTCCATGATTTCACAAATAAATAAAACAGTTCACTTTCAACAGTTTTCAGAACAATATTAGTCGATGAATCTCTTCGAATTTTTAACAGACGTCGATTAAAGAATAGCACTCACAGTCGGTAATTTTTGCAGATGTGTACAATGGACGATCATCATCAGGAAGTGATAGCGTATTGCAGGGAATACGGATTTCACGGACTTTTAGCCGATGATGCCGAATACGCAGCTTTCGATCCTCCGCGTTACTTCTCCTCTGAACACATCAAACTCACCTACAAGGTAGGGTAATCTACCATCCCGAACTTATTTTCACGCCGCCTGCATTTTTAGGGATCTCTCGAAACCAAAGAATACATGTTAAGTGAATTGACGAAGACTTTACTACTATCGCAAGAGCAGGTTTGCGTCGTCGCCTCTTTGTTGGGTAACTTTCTACTGCCCGAAAGTGAATTGCAAGATCTGTACAAGAAGATTTCCGTGGTGGTCGGAAGTAAGGATACTAAGGTAAAGGTAAAAATAATTTAGGATGCCTTCCAATTTTATTAAAAGTGGCTTCTCGTTTTTAACATTTACAATTGTTATGGTTTCTATAGTTGACTGGTGATGCAGCTGTTAAAGCTATAGCCGAATATGTTCGGACGTTACCTCCCCCCTCGAATATGGACGCTCTAGTTGGTCAAATTTTTGGAAATTCCAACGACAAAAGAGCCAACCTCTTCAGACAATCCGTGCAATATTATTTAAATGGAACCGCTAATGGGTTCTTGAAATATTGTCCACCACAGGGTAAATATTGACATATCCAGAATACCAACGTATACAATATATCCAAATTATAGCCAATATTAATTTTGATTATAAGCAGCTCTTGTTTATTATTATTTCCAACCAATAAATTGGCTTTAATTTTCACAATTAATTTAATCAAATTTTATGTTGATTTTTGTTTGGCTTTCTTGGATATTATTTTAAACGTTAAAGTTAACCATTTGGTGAAATTATTATCAATAGTTTAGTTTTCTTAAAGTTGAAAACTTACCGTACTAACCACACTTTCTATTTATTAGCTCCCAAAAAAGAAGCTAAAAAGTTAAGTACTGCCCAAAACGAAACTTTAGGAAAGCCAGAAGAGAACGACTTCGATACATCCGGTTTTGCGTCAGAAACTACAGAACAAGAAGTAAGTACAATTTCCTAGTTGTTTTTATTTCAAGCTTTTAGATATTTGCCATTATAGTTGACCAGTAATTCTTAAAATAGTTTTCCATACAGATATTTCCTTTAATTGTTTTGTAGCGTAAAAAAGATAGATAACAATAATGAATAATGAACCGCTTTTCTGGAATAGATTATTCGAGATTTTCCGTTTTGATATAATCATGACAAGCGTTTTTCAAGTATACGTAAAGGTGATGCAAGTTGATGCATAGTCAGCTCTTTTAATAGTTTAGTTTTTAATCATTAGATTATTAAATGAAAGGACATTTCACTATTTTAAAGTATTTTATAGCTTAAGATATTAAAATGTTTAACTTCATGACCAAATTTGAATTTGAAAATTAGAGTAAGCCATTGTATTCATTTTTAACGTTTCTGCCAACGTTCTTAGCTTTAACTGATCGTTGCAAAATTAGCTCCAAGATTTAAGCATATAAATACAATTTAAACTTGATAGAACGTATTGCATTTAGAGGTTGATTTCCATGTTTCCAAAAGAAAAACGGAATTAACTGTTCCAGGAACATAAATTTCGGAAGTATGTAATTAAGATATTTGAAGAATTTTTTGTTTCAACCGATCTTTAATTGTCGTTGATTTTATTTTCAAAGAACAAATATTACAGCAAATTTACAGCAGTAAATCTTTTAAACGACTAGTAACAATATTTAGAACGGCTTGTGCAATTTAGGTTAAAATAAATGTGCGAAATATTAGAAAAACTAAACGAATTATATCCGCAACAAAGGCAGAAATCGACGCGTTTCATATTGCAAATTATCCTTTTCCCGATACTTGCCTTCGGGAAAAGCTGATATTGTGTACATTGGTAGTCTCGGAACGCTCTCCCGCGATCAAATCTTTGGAAAAAATCTTTAAAGCACATAGCTGCATTATATTTATAAAACTTCTCAGTAGTATTACTGTTAAATCCACGCTCGATTTTTCAGACGCGTACTTAATATTAGAATTTTAAATATCAACTTTTTTCAATATAAATTTTTACGAACGTATTCATCAACTTCGAGTAAACATTTTCACTGAAGAGTAACTATTTTTGGTGTAATCAACCTTAAAAATTAATGGTTTACTTAAATCCTTACATAGTCGCCGTGGAATAATCCGCTGTAAGATAAAAAAAAAAAAAACGAGGACCTCATTGTCTGAAAAAGAGATACAATTTTACTGAAAACGTAGAACCTGAAATTAAAACCAGGAATTAATTTGATAGGCATCTATAATGCTTATAATTCACTGTTTTTTTTTCTTAATCTTATTTTTGAACGCGTGTGATTAATTTTTATGTAAAATCGACAGAATCTATTTTAGAATTAACTGCATTTATTATTATTTTTTAAATAAAGATACTCTGTTTTTAATTTTATGATTTGCAAAGAATCACGTAGTATGTAGTAGATCTTCCCGGTTTAAAGAAATTTAATTAAATATTTAATCATTGATAACACGTTAATCTCTGATTAACTTCGTTTTGTGACTTCACTAATCGATTAAATATGCGAGCGTCATATATATAGAGTAAGCATGCAATTTCAACGACAGTTAGTACCAACATTGTATATTTAATCGAATTAGTTGGTTATTTTAATTATTTCCCACTCTCGGTAATCTAATAAATAAAATATGCAATTATTTTTCTTCTACTATTTTAGCCCAAAAAAAAAATGTCCTCTACAAATCTAATTTTATCGACCTCGTATTTTCAATAATATCAGTGGTAAGGCGCAGATAATTTCGAATACACCTCGTAGACCAGAATTTAACAATATATTTCCATATTGTTTAATAGGTAATATTTCGTAATATTGGAAACTCTACGTCATATGTCTACTTATTTATCCAATGTAATTATTACATCAGACATGACTACACTAATTTTCTTGATCCCATACTATCTCTTCCTGAAAGTAATCATTTAATAGATATCTTAACTGTTGATTATGTTAATATTGTTGATATTGAAAACGTGTCTACGTGAATATTAATAAAAGCAAATGCTGAAAAAAAACAACAACAAAATAAATGCAAAATCTATGTAATCTTGTGAAATTGAAATCTTTAGATTATTTCGGGCTCAATGAAATGCTTCTGATTGCATAGTTTTCATTATGTAATAATGGTCTTTTTTCAATACATAATACACATTATTTTTCATCTTTTATATGCACTAATTGCTTTATGTAGTTTGTTTTGCATCCGTTAATCATAGTAATCAGTAAAATGCTCCACATGTAGTTTGATATAGATATAACCAGCTTAAAATAAAAAAAAACAACCATCATTACGTTAATTAACTGTGTTTTACAAAATACTGTACTTACATGAAACTATAATTTGAACAACTTAATTTATTTATTACTTAGTAAGGATTTGTTTATAAAATAATTTGCTACTAAAATTTGTCTGTTAAAAAAAAATTAACTAATGAGAGAATGGTAAACAACGCATAAGTATCGGTAACCTCCGCACCACACAAGTTTGATTTATTATATAGTAATATAATAATTAGTCCGGTACGGCCGTTTCGAGGACACGAATGGTCCTCATCATCAACCAGTGACCATTCGTGTCCTCGAAACGGCCGTCCTGGATTAATTATTATATTTTAATATATCAATTAAATTTGTGCGGTGCAGAGGTTGGCGATACTTATGTATTGTTTACCATACTACGCCACAGTCCTTGCTATGATTATTAATTAGAGAATCTATAAAAGTATTCGTATTTGGACATGTTAGAAAGTTTACTTTTTAGACACATAACGAACGGAAAAGTTTAGATTTTTGATGAACACTGATGATTTTTTCGTGTAGTTGAAATAAATTCATCTAATATTATTCTCCTTCGCCAATTTGTCATTCAATTAACCTGATGGCGGGAATTTTAAATGTTTTAAGAGGTTGATGGAAAGCTACATTTTGTTACTACCTTACCTTACCGCCTTTGTTATTTGAGGTGAAATATCTATAACAGTTAATTGTGTGTAGGAATACTAAAAATATTTATTTAAGTACCACATTTATCACATTTCTCATTTTTTATTTGTTACAGCAAGAGAGTTTGCAAAATTACAAATTAGCAACGGCTAACGTTATTATAGCACCAGACTTTGCAAGCTTAAACGATGACAATTCAACAAAGACATCTCCACATAATGGTAATAATTTTAACTTGCGGTGGCCAAAATTTATGGTTTTATTCTTTGATTAGATGAATCTCCTCCATCATCCGATACTTCTCGATTTAACGGTCACTCAAATAGTTCCTGCGTCTCGAACAATAGCGTTACAATTTCTAGCAATCTGCCAAGCAGCAGCGGTAGCGGTGCTAGTGGTACAAGGGTTAATCTACAAGTCAGTTCTAGTAGTTCGAATGCAAGCAGTGTTCCGCAGTCACCAAAGCATAGCCAAGGTGCATGTCATCCAAGTAAGTAACGCGCGTGCGTTGTTTCCTTTCATAAACATGTACAATAAACCCTGATTATATTCCGGAGATGCAATATTATTTGTATTTCTGATATAGAAAGGGTATAAAATGAGATTTCTTGGGTGCGGATTTAAATTTGTTTATTGTTTAAATCCTCTATCGGAATTCTTACATTTTAACCTTGTTACTTTACTTCAAGGAAAAATATGTTAGTGTTGTCTTATTTATTTATCGACGAAATATATAATATAACGATAAATCGAAGCACCTTTATTCCTCGAAAAACTAAGAATTAAATCAAAATATATTTACAATGATAAAATTCTATATATAAATCAATATCGTATCATCCTGTGTGATTTCGGCTGATCCTTTTGCAATGTACCGGTCGAGTATTTTTCCATATTTTTTTTATTTGGGCTTCAAGTTGTGAAGAATGTTTGTAACCTTTTGGTTAAGTGTTCGAAATGCGCCGCAAGTACTCGGTTACATTTGGATCTAGAGATCGGATAGGCCGCGCTACGAGATGAAATGAGATGAAGCAAATTACATCTTGTCTTTCAACCAATATTTCAACCTATTTCCATATTCTGGAAGTGGTGACATTTTGGTAATGCTCGTAAATACGGTAACTGCCATATAGTTTACCAATTTTTGTATTTCCATATTTTTGTTGCTTATTTTTCAAAAACAACACTATTTTGATTTTGACCATGTTTAAAAATATCTATTTCGTAACTGTCTGGTGCATCCTTCCATATTCATTTTAAAGATTTTATTAAGAGAGCATCGATTTTTTGTTACTTTAGCTTGTCCCAACGTAATTACACCAACAGTTTCCGTGGATGTACTGCGTACAGCTTCATTAAGACACCAGAAGGGCTTGATGGCTCCTTGGATTTTGCATGTATTAAGCACTAAAGAAGTCCGTCTACCTTGTGTAATGGAAGATGAAAATAATCGGGAATTCCCCCCAATCCACGAAATCTATCTGCTGTTAAGACAAAGAGTGTATGCAGTTCTATTCAATCTGCATCATCACAGATATGTACACAGTAAGAAAAAAGGTTGGTGTTAATAAACTTTTTTTATATAGTACTTGAGTTTCAAATGCAATTTCTACCTTGCAGAAGCTGGAGAGTTACCGGAGAACACCCAACCGCCTGATATTATCGTCAAAGAATGGGTTTACAGCCGGTCAAATCCGTACCAGCATCCTGAGGAAATTAGGGCCGAACCTTTACCATGGGCTGTTCCTACTTTACAAAGACTGTGGTTCGGACCCTCGCTGGATGATAAGCGGTGTAGAATGAGGGCGTTGTTATCTTGCTTAAATTCGGATTCGCCTCTCATATTGAATACCGCATATGTACCTCAACATATGTTCGTACTGGCATGTGTTTTGAGGTACATTATGTCTTTGGATAGACCGATAATGCGTAGGAATGAGTTAGATGTGTTCTTATGCCAAGCATATAATCCAGATTTGATGAATGTACAATACTTACAAGAATTAACGGTAAGTTATATAGTGGAATAAAACAAGGTAGCGGTCCTAAGTTACAACTTTGTAGAATACCGGATACAGAAATGTCTTTCTTTACTTTGCAGTTGAACGTTGTTACCAGCAGAGGTGTGCAATTGGCTGCCATCTTCATGCAAGGCGTAGAGATGGCGTTACTCGCAAACGATGCCTGTGGCGCTCCGCTTCCGTGGTTGATGTGCTGTCCATGGTTGTATTTTGATGGAAAACTATTTCATCATACTTTAGCTAGATCCGCTCAAGTTAAAAGTTTACTTGATTTATGCGAGAACCATATTGAAAGAGTTGTAAAGGTTGAACGCCTTAGGAAGGCAATTTTAGAAGGATTAGATGTAAAATTTGCCAAACCTCCATTACCACATTTCGCAGGTAATATTAATCTCTTTACTTAATATACAAAATGTGTTATGATGTATTATTGAATACTGTAATAAAAGAAATAACGTTAGTGCCTTTACTCATTCTGGACTATTATTTTATGTTTTCTTAAATATGATTGGTACATCTGGTCTTTTCTAACACAAAGCTCTCTGAATGTGATCTAAAATAATTAACATTTTCTATAGAATAAACGATTACAAAGTTGAGGACTTATACATTAATTTTTTAAAGATTCTCCTCTAGGTTTAATGCGTCAAGGTTTGCCACCTACCAACTGTTTACCTCCAATGCCTCTTCCGTCCACTAGAGGCGCTGCCGCTCTCAGACAACGTCCGATCCCAGCGCGCGGTGGTCAATTGCAAGTCGCTGGCGTCGTCGTCGGATCCTGGGGACCAAATTACGGCTATCAGAATAATCTAAGACAACAACCGCAGTTGGTTGGGTACCAGGGACGCGGTCGTGGTCTGAATAACCAGTTTATACCGCAACAGTTCCCTAGAGGCAGGGCTACGCAGCGTAAACCGGGCCCGCCCACTTTTAACGTTAATCGGAAGAACAATGTAAGTTTCCCTAGCTTTGTTGGTAGTAGTATGAAGTAAGTTAGCCGAATAATAGACAGGATGTGGTATAATTTGTTGGATATGTTTGCCGTTTCAGCCAGCAAAGAAGAAGGTTTCCGCCAACAAACAGAAGCAGACTGCCAATGCACCAAAGGGACGAGGAATGACTGTTAAAACAGAGAGTGGGTAAGTACCCTTAGGATGTTAATTATGATGGAATAAAAAAAAATTGTTGCAAAAAAGTTAACCTTTTTGATAAAATTCAAAGACAAACGATTTTTTCGCTGTATATTTCCAATTTATTACCTACCAAGTTACTAATTTTATTTTTTCGTTGTAAAAAAAAATCACCTATATTGAATGAATTATTCACTAATTTTGTCTTCCAACAAGTATCCTACAGACATAACAGTTGCTGTTGGGATGTGATTGGAAGGAGAATAAATGACTGTAATGCAATAAAAGTAATATTTTATTATTACTTTTAAAGAAATACAGCCTACATATTGATAAATGTAAGCCTTTCCTGCAATGCTGATTCGAATATGAATGATATTAATATATTTTTCTAATTTTTCAGAGATGTTTTGGCAAGCGAAGTACTGAAAGAAGAACCATTAACATTATCCATTAGTGACACAATATACGAAGACGTAAAGAACTCTGAACACCATGGACAAGGTGACGGTCCACCTGTGGAAACAACTCACTAAATTATAAGAAGAAAAAAATCAGCATACATACATTAACCCTACTAGTGACATCCGATTTAGCCCTGCCAGTGTAGTTTTGTGCAATTGTGCAGTTGTTTGTGTTTAACTATTTCTACGACTTTATACTTGGTTTTTTTTTAATCTTGATAGGAACATTTTATTTCTAATTTTTTTTTTGTAATAGGCGCCTTAAGTATTTATTATGGCCTTATTTACGTGGACAGTATATTTTTTCGTTATTACACATAGTTAAAGTTTAGCGTCTCATGTGCCGTGAACCTTAATTATGTGAGAATAAAATATATATCCATAAAAGAATATAGGTAAAGGCAAAACCGAAGAAATTTACAGTGCTTATCAGAAGACGAACAGTGTTAACGTTCAAGATAAGTGCTGATCGTATAATTAATATTAATAGTGACATTGAAATTAAAACATTGTGGTAGCTCGACAACGATTATTTAAGAGGAAAATATAATAAATTGCAAAAAAAGACGAGCAGTGTTGGTGCTGAGTTTTATAAGTACACGAACTGTCGGATTTTTCACTTCCGGCTTCAAGTGAGAAAGAAAAACGTAATGATGTATTGTTGTACACATTTTTGTACCTACCATTATCGAGTATAAGAGAAACGAAACAAAATAAATGAAAGAGTATTGTAAAGAACGATGTATAGGAACAGGACACTAGGACATCATCAGCACTGTCCTAATTTGGAGCTGTGTTCAAAATGGATTGATAACGCCGACTGATTGTTTGAAGAGCAAATGTATATTTTTCTATATTTGTTACATCTGTTAATTAATAATTATATATGACTGGGGGGAAGATTGCTGCTGTGATTGTATTGTATTTATGGTAATTTATAAAAAAGTTAGATCTGTTTTTGATTGACATCGTTTTGGCAGAACAGATTTCGTAAACATGCGGAATTCTCGAGTTAAGCTAAAATTTTCGCTACGATAATGACTTGTTTTTATGCAGTTATGATCATTTATTCTAAAAAGGAATCCCATTGGACTGCTAAGCACTGATACACTTATAGCATATTCCTAAACATAAACTTTCAATAAAAAAATGATTATCCTCACTTGTTTTGATTTAGAATTTAAAATAACGGAGTAATATGATCATGCTGTATCATGTTTCGTAGTTAAGTAAGATATAATTTAAGACAGTATTATTAATAGATCAAGAAATGTTCTAATCATCTTTCGTAATTAATGTTAACCATTGCTTCGATATCGTTTATATCATTCATCTAAGGCTAAATACAGTGAAATCTCTACTGCCTACCATCGTGTCGCTTAGTAGATGTGTTCCCTTTGAAATAATAATGGATGTTATATTGTTTTTATTCGACATTGTAAAGAAAATAACGCCGAAAATTAATATAAAAAATGTCTAAGTTTCCCTAGAATTTAGCTTTGTTTATCACATTTCCGAGGTGGAATGCTTTTATTCCTAGTTTTTTGAAACCACTCAAACAAGTATTTTTCTTTGACGATAATTTTTCAATTGTAATTATTTTTGTCGCTTCATTCAATTTTTCAAATTGCTGCGCCAGCATAATTCAAATCCACCAATTTACATCAACTCTTTTTCGTTGTTGGTACTCTCTTTCCACTACGCTATAGAAATGTTCAAAGATCGTTTCATAGAATTTCTCCTGGCTTGAAAATGGAATGGTTAAAAACGGTACTAAAAAGAATGTTCGTCTAATGGAGGGGTCCGTTTAAGAAAGTAGAGATTTTACCGTATTAGATCATGTATAGAAAGGAATTGTGTTTGTTATAAAGTAGAAGTTGATATTCGTTACATTATTTTTCGTATGATATTTTTTATTGTCTATTGAATTTGATCTGCCAAAACTCCTATCAGTAAGACGATGGTTCACTGCGTGTGGTATTAAAGGAATATAATATACAAATTCGAGAAATAAATGATTTCAAGAGTGCTTAAAAATCATTCACAAAACAAAAAAAAAACGAAAAACCATGGAAACCTCTTATTGTAATAAATTCAGTAAAACTGAAACAAAAAATGATACAGATTAACATTAACAAAAACAAATGGAAACCACGAATCTTATAACGTTATAGCTGTATTTTAGAAATCTATACACGTCAGAAAAATGCATTTTTTCGAAAAAGAAAACGTAATAAATAATACTAAAGTCTGTAAATGACAACAAACGATTGAGATTTTATAAAAGTAAAAAGTATGTCCCATACTCTACTAATTATATCAATATGATCATTATATCGGAAAACAATTGAATACATCAAATGCAAAACGGAAAATAAAAAAGGAGACAAAGTGGTCCTAGATATATGCCCTGCTTTGTTAATTGTCACATAATGAGATGTGAGAAAAATGAAAAAAAAATTATTCAGACTTGCGCTGTTGCTAAAATAAATAAAAGAAAATCGTATCTATATGGAATTTGGTCCATAAATTGAAAATATTAACGATTTACAAATACTGTATTTATAACTATATGTCTATTTTAAATATGTAAAAGAAACCACACACGCCCCTATTTTATTTTTTTTAGCGTGGTGGTTAGCCCCTTTTTTTATTTAGACACGAGCTAAATATCCTTTTAAAACAATGATATTATTAAACGTGAAAAAAGGAGCACCATGCTTATTTCCTTGCAAAATGTCTTAATGCAAAAAAAAATCGTGATTCATGTTTTTTAAGAAAAAAAAAAGGTGACTATTGTTTCTTTTTTTTTTGAAAAAAAAATAAATAGCTGTTATTATAATCTTAAATATAAAGAATGGAACTTTATAATATGCAAAACACTTGTAGAGAATATTTTCTTCAAAGCATTAGCTCACATTTAAAAAATAAAAAATATGGTATATTAGCTTGTATTTTTGGACAATATATTCATATATGTAATGTCCGTATTATTCAATTTTTATTTTCAATTTCTGTTTAATAATCGTATTTAAAGTAATATTTGTAGCTTTTTGGTATATTCCTTTTTAATTTTGTTTTTCCTTAGTGGGTTAATATAGTATTTCCTGTTAATTTCTCCCTCTCGTTTATAATAAAATCATAATTATTCAATATATCTACTACTATATAATTGTATCAATCTATTTTTAGTTTTTTTTTTACGTATACTATTTTAATGTCTGTTTTTTCTGTTTTTCTTTTGGATACATTTCGATATTCAATGAAACAATTGAGAGTTACTTTTGTTTTTTTTTTGTTATTTCTGACATCTGCATTGGTACTTGCTTTGGATGTTTGTAGTAATTCCAATTAATATAAAACCTATTCAGATGATTAGCAATGTAATGGTGCATCCTATCGCTAAGAACGGTACCGCACCACTAGTAAAAGCTCCATAACTGAATTGGTACTTGATGTTAGAAATTTTTTTATAAATTAATTTAAACAACCTTATTTACATGAATTGTAATTGATATCATTAATCAAGTTAGCATTGACATGCGCAGTATAGATGTGCATTCTCCAAAATATACATCCACTACACTTGCGCCGTTCTATGTTACTATTTCTCTATTATCATTACACAAGCTGCAGTAAATAGTATTTTAAATGTGCAACGTTTGTTGTACGAACAAGATGGAATTACTACCAATAAGTTTGTTGTGTATTATGCAATTCCGATTGAGTATATTTTATTTTCGTAGCATTCACTTGTTTTGTGCGCTTAATTTCTTGAAACTATGAATTCAAGCAATATTTTAATCCTTTCGCACAGGCTATGATTAGCCAAACGTTTTATGACTATTGTATTTGTTAATTTCAATTGCATAAATCACACGATTTTCCGTTTATAAGTCAACTACGAAATTTTGTGTTATTGATTTTCACCGATTGTAATTGTAGATAATTTGATTAGCTTATAATGAAAAATATATTTACCAAAGGAAGTGTACAAAAAAGTATCGATGCTATGTGAAAAGTAACAGAAAAACAAAGTTTCCCAAAACTTCAGTTTCTTAAATAAATTTCAGTGATATCTATTGATGTATTGCTATTATTCTGTTGTACAACAGACAAACAATATTATGTTCTTTTTTTAAACTTTTTATTTCCCATTTTACACCCATTTTTAAACATGGGAAATCGAACGTATTGTATCTATCGCTTATAACATTTAGATATTTTGGAGATAAAGAGATAAAAAAAAGAAAATGAATAATAAGTAGCTTATGAATTTTACTTTTTAATCGAAATATATCTGTTATTAACATAGTAACTTCATATTTATAATATGTATGTGTATTATTATCGGCTCTTGTGGGTTAAAAACAGGGCATCAAAGTATTTCATTGCAAGTACATAAAAAAAAGTATGTAAATTTTAGGATAGTTTGGTGATTTTAAGAAGACTTGGGACAATACATTGCGATTGATATATGAATTTTTTTTTCGCTTGATCTTGGTTGATGTAATAATTCTTATTTGTATATTTTTCGTTTACGCCAGATTACTAAATGAAAAATAAAAGCTTTTTTTTTTTATTACCAAGCATTGTGATTACTTATCGATAATTTATGATTATGATTATTTGTGTTATATATATTGCGGTTGATTGTTCATTAATATTGTCAATTATTGTCTTGATGTTTTCATCTGAAATCACTATGATCCCTTATTCACTTTCTAATATATTACAGTATAAAAAAAACATAACCGTTCAACTGTTCAAAAGTTCATATACGTGGGCAAACAATTTCAAACGTTGAATGTATATTGTTTAATCGATGGTATAAAGCAGGCACTCCAATGTTTCCTGTAAGTGCAGTTGAAAGAGTTTGTTTGACATAAAGTTTTGAACCATGCTTGTTGTGTTTTATTTCATTTTCTTCCCACTTTATTTCCTAATTATCGTGCAATTTGTAAAATTTTTATGAACCATAAAACTTGCTGCTGAAATAATCCTAGGTTCAGGTTCAGTTAAATTTCTTATTGTAATATGCAAATTTTTGAACATTAGCTGGTGCTTATTTCCGTTAAAGCAATACCAATAAATAAGAAGTTAGCAATATTAAAGTAGAGAAAGTTAATAATGTAGTGACAATTGTCATTTGGGTGGCCTACACAGTAAAGTATGGGCGTAGCCTGAGGGGTCAGGGTGGGTTCATGCTCCTCCCCCCCTTAAATCTGTGTTGGACCCCCCGCTTCAGCAAATTCTGGCTACGCCCATGCACTAAAGCATTTCAAAACAAAAGAATTAAGCAGCATCAATATTATTAGTTTATTGTTAAAAATTGTCTCCTTTAGGTAAATTTTATTTTAGATATAAATTGTATTTATATAGTTTATATTAAGTGAAAATATTAATAACTACGGGTGTCTAGAAAAATTTTATGCAGCATTAATAATTAATGAAGGAAATAATTAGGACAGCCCGATTACCAAAGTTCGCTACTTTCCGTACGCTTCGAGTAATTAGCAGAGATTAGACAGACTCGTGTTTATTCGTCTCATGAGAATGGATTCGTGTTGCCTACTGGTTTCCCTGAGAGTCGACAAAACACGAGTCTGTCTAGTCTCTGCTAATTTGGTCAAGCGTACGGAAAGCAGCGATCTTTAGTGACGCCAATTTGTCATCTTGAAACTTATTACTAGGCCTGCAGAAACGAGTTGCGCTTAATTAGTTAACTACGTTGTAATAGTGTCAGCTAGGTAACAGTAACAGAAGTGTTAAATGCAGGTATTGGTCCTATAATGAATAGAGCTTCTATCCATAAATCATCAGATAAAAATTGTTCCAATTTATCAGAAAAAAGCCTTCCTTTCCAGCTTTTTCCAATATAATGTCTTACTAAATCAAATACGATTTACCATAATTTTTAACTACCCCAAAATAGTTTTAATTAAAATTTCCCACAAGCATAGCAGGACCGGTTCTCTTTGAGTGCCTAAGCTGTGAAACTAATCGGCCGAAACTACTTACTTACTATCTGTTAGCTGATGATTATCTTTAAATGTAGGACGTTACGTCATTCAATAATGATAATCTTCGCAATCTCATCTAACGCAGGGCGGTAACCGATATTCTTGTGTCTACCACTGCCACGTGACTTCCAACAGCCGAATTACGTGCCCTTTTGACGAAGCGATGGCACGGGTTGGGTATTAGGAGCGTTTTAGAATATTAGATTTGGATCCCAATGATGAAAAATTGTAATTATTGTTTCTTCGAAATTGCCCATAATTTGGGTTTTGAGCTTTTGTAACACTTGCGTAATTAATTTTTTCGTTTCCATTATTGTCATTTTCCTTAAGATTTGTGTCCGCAACTTCTTAAGAAAAATAAAACAATTAATAGGTACTTAATCGGCCCAAAATTTCATATTTGATATATGTAATTCATGTAATCTGTATAATTGAAAAGAATTCAATCTCATGATTCAACATAAGTCTGTTAATTTTCTGAAAAACAAGAAAAGCTCGAGGTTGATACAGAGAAAACTTGCATTATGACGAATAGCATCGTACGCTACTTGCTTTATGCAAAGATAACATAATGTCTTTCTTGGTGTAGAAATATGACGTTGCCACCACCACTCAGTAGCGTATCGTTGATTCCCA
>LR736886.1:3997776-4036788 GCA_902654985.2 Oryctes borbonicus
GGGACAAAAAAAATCTTGCACCCTACGAGTCAAGCACGTCGCAACTGATGTCGAGATCGTCGTTGCCACTAACAGTCTTTTTCCTGGTGGCAGAAACATTGTACCGACGATTTTAACAACTAGCTGAGCATCTATTGGCAGCATCAAAATCAAGATCTAAATTTTGAAAGTTAAGATTGGTTTTTCATGACTCGTATAGTTACGATCAGAAACGACAAGTTCAATCCTGTTTTATCAATAATCTTGTAGGACTAAATGCAGGTAAATAGTTTATGTTGGCTTCTTTTTTCATTATATAACCAAATGTGCGATGCAGACGATTTGATCATAATAGCAAAAACAGAGGGAGAATTTATTCCGTAGTTCTTAGGAGAAATCGTATATAACAAGTGTACAAGTATTATTCTTTCTTTATTTACTCAATGTTACATTTCCATTGCACGTGTTTCTTCTTAGATCCACCACGTCGAGCACGTTTTTCGGACGAATACTTTCGAAATGCTGAATAAACAAAATTATGTTTAGGCAGACGGCCGTTACCCGCAACAACGTTAAGCGTCGACATGACAACGGCCCCCGTTTTAATCGCCGTTGTAATAATTCAGTTGCAAACGATGAAATGGATACTTACACAACACCTGTATTTGTTTTAGGTATAATATCGGTTAGTTAAAAGAGATGCATGGTATAGATTTTTATTTGTTTATGTTTGCGATGATCTAAGCTGATTAACGTGGCGTAGAATCACGATCATTTTAAGAACATAGGAAGTATTCCGGTTTCATTAAATTGTTTGAAAAATGGAGACTGAAGATATGAAAATTTAGAAGTGAAATTGAGCGATGAAGAAGCATCAGGTGTAACTTTGTGAGAGTCAATATTATATTTAATCCGGCGGTAGTCGCGCGTAATTTCGAATTTACTAAAGGTAAACAAATTTAATGTAAAGCCCACTACACCATGTATCTTCTTCCTGTTTATAACTGAATCTGAATCATCAGTATAAATACGCCATTGAAGACTTTATGTTGTGTTATTTTCCCACTTCAGTTTTAATATTTTGTGTTTTTTTTTAAGGTAATTTTACTTCTATTTCATTTTGATGAAAATGTAATCTTTTCTTTTATTAGTATTAAGATATATTCTTACGGATAGGAGCAGGAAAGATTGAGAAAATTAACGGAAGAGGCTTTAGCCGAAGATGAAATTGTGTTTGAAGATGATGCTGATGAAGAAGAACTTAGTCAAGAAGAGGAATAGCAGTTATCGAATTCTGGCACCGAAGAAGATATATCTGATATCGATGACATATGGAGGATATAGAGTAAGCTTCCTGCAGCAATTTATGTTGTATTGGTAAAGATCAATCAACCGCATGGAAGAAACACCCACCGCGCCCCAACACTGCTAAAACAAGAAAAAAAAAAATCATTTACCACAAATTCAACATTTGTGACAAAAACGCAGAAACGTCCAATAGAAATTTTCAATTATTTTGTCAACGATAAAATTATCAGTATTATAGTCGATTGTACAAACGCATACATAACATCGATTGCTGAAGGCTTCGAGCGGGACAAAGATGCTAAACCAACCGATATTGTTGAAATTCGTGCTCCATTAAGTCTACTTTATTTGGCAGGAATTTATCATCCCAATCGTCTGAATACTGAAGACTTATGGAATACAGATGGCTTTGGCATTGAGTTGTTTCGCCTAACAATGTCTTTGCAGAGGTTTAGATTTCTTCTTCGTTGTTTTGACGATTTGACATGATAGAGACTCGTCAAGAGAGATTAGCTGCTATGCGGAAGATCTTTGTATTGTTTGTGGGAATCTGTGTAAACGGATTCTTCTTAGGAAGAAAGCTTCCGAACTGTGATGCGGACGATATGGTCATAATAGCAAAAACAGAGGGAGGACTGGTACATAATTTATTCTGAATAAAGAACTACTAAAAGTAAACAAAAAACAAATGTTAAGGAAACAAAAATAGTAACAGGTTCAAGTTCTACAAAGTAGAACATAGCTACTGTTGTACTGCTTATGGCAGTAGAACAGTAGCAACCATGGTGGACTAGATAAGAAAAGAATCGAAAAATTATACAAAACTAGATTAATCAACAAATTGCAAACGAAATTTCAGGGAAGGAAGAGATTCTGTCACATGCTAAATCAGAAGTAATAAGGCAAATAATAAGACTTTGGAAAAAATGAAAAAAATAATGGGACAGACACATACAGCATAGAATTTAGAAATTCATAGGAGAGATGTGGGAAAAGACATTTTGGGAATAACTGGAAATAAAGGGACAATTAAAAAAGATGCATGGAGCAGCTGGGGTCAATGAAAAATAGTGGTAGACGAGTCTACGAGATAAAAGAAGTATGCAAGAGAAACAAAGAAAGATTGTCTAACCTTCCTCTGTTCCAAAATAAATAAAAAAAAAATTATCAAATACACTGCCACATAGCATGTACATGCAGTCATCGTTGTTTTTTCAGATTTTGTCCGTTTCTTTATCCTGTTAAATCTGGCGTTATTTTTTTTAAGAGAACATTGAAATGCTCCAAAAGTTCTCGTTACTTAAAAATTTATTAATTGCATTAATTGCTTGGATGTATTTTTCTTTAACAAACCATATCTTTAATAAATCTGCGTTTCATTTCCCATCAATTTTTCTTAAATTTATTTTTGTCATTAATGATTTTGAACCATTTTCCGCCAAATTTAGTTAATATTTTCCAATTTCTTAATACAAAATGAAAGCTCCGTTAACCCAGCAAGCTTAAGCAGAAATGTTCCCAGTAATTCGACAGTTTGGGCGAATCCTCAGTAGATTGTCACGAAACATCTTGATGCTGAATACCATATCTATGATTTTAGCAGCACTTCCTTGCTAGTAAAATAATTATTTTGATGATTACTTTTCGCAAACTACCCATACAATATCTGAATAATTGAGAGCTGATGACAATTTCAAATGATCGCGAATTTCACACTTCACTAAGATGTTTTCAAAATGCATACACCCATTTAACGTATTTCTTGAAACTTCGACGTAAAAAGAAAAGGAAAAAACAACTTCTGCTTAAATCGCTGTTTCTCATGAAAAATATACTTAAGCTCTATTCTTTTTGGACATTTTTTTAGATAAATTCATAAATCTCGTTCAATTGTATAAAATCAAAGGAAGTACGCACAGTTACATTAATTTCCCGCCGAAAAAAACCCATAAAAATGTTGTTTTACTAAATAAACCAAAGAGGAAAATAAGGTCGATTCAAATACCATAGCGTGAACGTGGAATTCCATTCTGCTAGATTGTGAATATCCTGCCCCTGATATCGAATTTCCTTCAGTTCCCCGTGGTCGATGGCAACCGATACGTTAGCAAAGCAATGGAAATAACACCCTCCGCGTTCGATGTATTCAATATGGACAAAAAAAAAAGGAACGAACCCAGCAATGTATCCGCTATCCATCTGACTTAAAACTCCGTCCACCTGACTAACCCTAACCCAATCAATGAACTGGAAGTCCCGGGTTAATATGAAACGGATATTAGCATGTACGAAGTAGATATTGGTTATTTAAATAAATTAATATATTTATGTAAATAATAGCGAGGTGATTATTTTATGCTGATTTCTTCTCAATGGGATAATCCAGAGAACATATTTTTTCGATGTATACCCTAATTTTGAATTTAAAGTAATTCTTGTGTTCATTTCTACGTTCACGCTCTATCGCAATTACAAGCGTTATGAAGAGAGATCCTTGCGGCCGTTTCTGTAAATGTCAACAAGTAATAATACAAGAGGCAGCTAATTATCGATCAGCGAACTGTAAGGATTCCCAAGGAGTTCGTCGAATCGAGCTTGGAACTTGAGGGTTTTCCAAACGACGCTTTTATTAAATTAAAAGTCGGTACAATATTGACGTTGCTTCGCTTTAATCGTAAACTAACAGGAGGCGACGCAAGAAAAGGAAGAGATGCTTGTGTGGGAGAGAGCCTTTTGAACTTCCCGAAACGGAAAATTAATTTCTAGGTAGATCCGAGTGTTCTTTTTTAATGATACGTGTTCCTAAAATTAATTTTCGCGGTATTAACAATGCAATGTAATGATGATTTTTCGAAAAAATTGCCGCTAAAATCAAGATATTTATCATCATTTATGATGAAATATACGTAACTGTCTAAAGAAGGGATATTAGAGTACGTTTGTATCTTGAAATAGGGGACCATACGATAATAAAAGAAGGTCTTATACACTAATGTACAATGTAATTAAGACAAAGTATCTTAAAAGATTTTTTAGAAAATTTTAATTATACCGTTGAAAACGGAATAAAAAGTACCAACTGAAATTAATAATAAAAATATTTAAAAAAATATTTGATGACGTCATAAGTTTCAAAACAAACGACGTAACAAGATGACAATGATGTAATATGAAGTAAAACAATTGAAATCGCTATACTCCTTCGAGAATTTTTCAAAAAAATAAATATTAACAAAGATAATGAATTTATCCATTACTTTCCCTCCACGCTGTATATAAAAAGAAACAAATTGAAAAATTAAAATTTAATTAAAAAAAGGTTAAATAAAGCGAAAAGCTTTCCGTCTTCTTGCTTTATTTGGAAACAGATTACAGTGTTGCAAATTGTTTTACACCAACACTAATGGACTGGAGAATGAAAGCTATTTTTTCGACAGCAAGAAGAAATGCTCAATAATTTTTTTATGTTCAGATTAACAAAAATACAATGCAATATTTTTTTGCTTTCAAATATTTTTTTTCCCCTTTTACGGTTAAATCAAAACGGACACAACTGTGATTTTCCACAACAATATTTCTAAGTGTTCAAGACAGATTTCTGGTGTCGATTTATAACTGTTCACAGTGGATTTTTCGCCACAGAAGACCAAAACCACTTGTTCAGCCAAAAGAATCATGGGATGTACGTGGCATAATCTGCATTGATTGCTTTGACGAAAATGGAAAAATGATTAATAGCGAGCATCGTACTAACTTATTGCTGTGAAAGAAAAACGTCCGCATTTGTCGAAGAAAATAATTCTGTTCATCAAGATAATGACACTTCTGTCGTCGGCAAAGCAAAATTCTTTTTAAGTTAAGGGTTAAGATATGAATCGCATCCGCACCCGTCATATTCGCCAAATTTAGCCCCCAGCGATTGTTTTCTTATTTCTGAAAAATGAAAAAAATGATTCTGCGGGAAAAGATTTGGCTGAAACGGTGAAGTAATCGCTGAATCAAACATCTACTTCGCAGGATTGGAAAATTGTCCTTTTTGAATTTTGATACAAAAAGAAAATAGAAAAACTATGTTAAAAAAAAACAAATGAATTTTATACTTAAACATTTTTTTTTTTGACAACGTTAGGTATTTATCGAATCCCCCTCGTATTATAATCAATTTATAAAACGTGGCTTTTATTTTCATGGCTATAGGTACTTTGTTTTTTTTTTCTTTATCTAATAGTTGTCTTACACAATTGAAAAGCTTTTTGTGGGATTTACAGTAAAATTTTGTTATACAACACCAATAACAACAAATAAACAAAAAAATATTGTGAATGGAAAAAAGATAAAAAATATACAGCGCCGTTTAAAAAACCAAGGTTGGGTCCGTCTCCGTTTCGTTTAACTCCAAATGAAAAAAAAAACATTTGAAAGTAACGTAAAATAGTACAAACATATTTTTTTTTGTAAATTTCAGTAATTAAGTGCCCCTTATTTTTTTGGAAAATACCAAATATCACTATTCGTTTAGGATTTAGCTCTTTAAAATAATTGGGGATTAAAAATGACGATATCACAAACGAGTTGGCTACCATAATACGTAATTAGAATTAGAAAAAGAAGCTATTTCTACGGAATTAAAACATTACTCCAGCAAATTATTAACGGACAACTCCCTGTATACCACAAAATCCACATCAATATAGGTGGAGTCAAATCTACCCTTGCACAACTCACCCTGCCCTAGCAACCAATAGCGCTGCTTCGCATCCACCCCTCGGCGCAGTGGATCGCGTCGCCGTTTCAATTTGATACAAAGACAAAAGCTCACCGGATTCGCCGCCAAAAAAGACGATCGAGAAAATTCTTAGGTGCACCGTGTTCCCATCACGTTAGGTGCACTTCCTATTCGCATTATGCATTATGCTCGTACAATCTCTCTGCTTTGCAGTTGATAGTTTGAAGGCATGTATCCGTGCACGTATAGGTGTACCAATAACCGAGAAATAGATGCCAACGACGGCGAGATGATGTGTATCGGATTTCATCGGGCGTATCTTGAGAAAGATTGACTTTCTCGGGCGCGGTGTGGGATACGACGAGAACAGTTCCCGTAAAATTCTCCGCGTGTTCCACGTACATATACGTACACGATAGAAGGATTATTGTAACCCTAGCAGTGTAATATTAGATTTGTTTGTAGAATCTGGAAAAATGATTGTCTGTAATCGCCTGCGATCGTTTCAAAATAGTAAATTTGAGTGGATCATATAATGAAAAATAGGCCTATTATTCAAAACACATCAGAAAATGTCTAGAAACAATAACCAAAAAATATAATGCTAAGATAGCTTAGCTTCCTCATGGTATTGATGGAATAATTCACGGCAAACGCTCTCTCCTTTTATTGCGTTTGCCGTGAATTATTCCATCAGTACCATGAGGAAGCTAAGCTACCTTAGCATTATTTTTTGGCTATTATTC
The DNA here is from genome assembly GCA_902654985.2 of Oryctes borbonicus. NCBI lineage: Eukaryota > Metazoa > Arthropoda > Insecta > Coleoptera > Scarabaeidae > Oryctes > Oryctes borbonicus. The sequence goes on from LR736886.1 coordinate 4,004,536, forward strand.
AAATTTTTAGGAATGAAAAGTAGGTTTATTAAATGTTTCGGCGGAGTAAGACTCAAATTTGTGTTTTTTTAACGGAACACTCGGTATATGATTGCGTTTTTAAGTTATTGCTATAGACTGGCGGTTCAAATTTTATTCGATTAATTTTGTATTTTTCCTACCGATCTAAAATGTGTCGTACGGAAATAAGTCCTTCGCTGAAATGCAACGGGAGACGTAGGTTCAAATCCTACTAATGTTTACATCGGTGAGCCAATGAAATTGAATTTTCAGTATTTGGCAATGGAAAGCCTAAAATATTAATCTACCAAAGTATGTTTCAAAGAATCTATTGGATTTTATAAGGACCTCATTTTCAAAACGCAACAAATTCATTTTAACACCTTCGCCCACCGCGTCCTCTGATGAAGACAATCTCTTCCGAATTTCTTCCTATCTAGCTCAACTTGTTCTAGCCATTGTATTACATTGTCTTAGTTGGTGAACATCATAATTTTTCAATTGAGTATATGTGCTGCTATCTAAGATCTAATAAAAGGGCATCTTCAATAATCCCTGCTACGATGCCCGTAAATACACTCCCCGACAAAAACAGATGCGGTAAGATGTTTTAAGGGTTACAACATTTCTTTGCGAAACTAGCAAGATATCTAATCAAGTTTTTATTCATAAAAGTAAAATAAACTTAAAAATATCTCCTCCAGTAATATATGAACCAAATAATAAATTATTACTCCAATGTTTAAACAATTTCCGCGACAAAAATTTAGACGCTCTGTTGCAAATGTAAAACAAAAATCAACAAATGAGTGATCAGTAATGCGTAGATCCTCCATTGTTCTTAATCACTTCCAATAGTCTGTTATTAATAGATTTATACAAATTTAACACATAATTTTGAGGGATATTCTGCCATTCAGTCACTATTGAAGTTTTCAGTTCCTGTACCGTGAAATATTGACGGCCTCCGCCATAAGTGCGACGTGCCAATTCGCCCCACATGTTTTCAATAATGTTTAAGTCTGGTGACCGTGCCGGCCACTGTAAAGTTTTAATCTTTTTCCCTTTAAACCATTCAGTAATGGTTTTTGCTTTATGAATCGGCGCGTTATCTTGCTGAAAAACAAAATTGCGCCCGGCCCATTGGTTTCCAAAACGTAGAAGATTGTCACGCAATAAGTCTTTATACGTCACAGATGTCATTGTGTTTGTGCAAAACACTATCTCACTTTTATCGCGGAATCCAATCGCTGCCCATATCATCACAGATCCACCCCCTAATTGTCTGGTCATTTTCACTTTTGGTTCCTTTCTCAGATCATGATAATAATGCGAGTACCCATCCGGTCCGTCCAAATTACAACGTTTCTCATGGGAAAATATAACTTTTTCCCATTGTTTCTTCCAGGATACGTGTTCTTCGGCAAATCTCAATGTCGCTTCATTGTGTTTCGCCGAAAGTGGCGGTTTTCTCAACATTTTCTTTCGTGATATTACCGGTGACGCTTTTAAAATCCTTAGAACATTACGCACGTGCGTTTGTACCCCCGCATGTTCTGCAATATCTCTCGCCGACGCAAAAGAATTGGATGCCCACCGCAATATCATGCGTTTATCCCGCTCACTTACAGCTTTCGGTCGCCCCTGGCCTTTTGGTTTGCCGTAATTTTCCGGATCTTTTAGGAAATTTCTAACGGAATGATCGCTTCTTCGTAACCGACGAGCAATTTCCTTTTTACTAACACCATCCTGGTGCCAGGCTAGAACTTTACCCCTTTCTATCAAGGATAATTGTTTTTTTTCTACCCATATTGCAAACACTTTATAAAATATAATTTCTCGTGGTGAAATGTGCACACTTTACCAGCACAACCGCTGCATATAAAGAGAAGTATCAAATTGAAACATTTTTGCTTATATTAATGTAATAAATGCACAGGGTCTAAATTTTTGTCGCATTTAAAATTCCTATTTTGATCTGGGAAAATCTCAATTACCCCTCATAAAGCAATAAATACCCAGAAATATCTATAAATGGACTATTTACATAACCAGTATTAATAACCCCCATTTACATTTTATATAATGTCTATAAACTTTGTTTCGTAAATAAAAACGATGTCGCGTCTATGTTTTTGTCGGGTAGTGTACATTAACATAGGCCTAGCCCCCTAACTTATTCGAATTCTCAAATATAGACCATGATAAAGGAGACTTTACAGAGTGTTTAGATAATTTAGTAGTATGATCAGTAAAATTCGCCACTTTCCGTGCGCTTCACGAAATTAGCAGAGACTCGTGTTTTGTCGACTCTCGGAGAAACAAGTAGGCAACACGAACCCATTCTTATGAGACGAATAAACACGAGTCTGTCTAGTCTCTGCTAATTTCGCGAAGCGCACGGAAAGTGGTGAACTTTAATAATCAGTAAGGAATGAATGCCGTCTTCGTCTTAAATTTTGCGTATTTTTCCCATCTACAAATGAATGAACCTAACCCCTTGACACGGTTCTATAAAGCTTTAAATGCAGTTTATAGTTATTTAAGGATAAGTAAAACAAGTTGATCCACTGTCTCACAATTTTCTATTAAACAAATTAAAAGCGACCGATTTCGTGTAAAAAAACACATCTTCAAGAAAATGAAATATGAAATATCATCTGATAATCCACATTTCTCAAATGCTTCAATAAAAAAAAAGGAAAAAAAAGTAAATCTTTCTTTCCTTAAAAATGGAAGAATATGACTCATTCCTTACTCTTTTCGCTTCTAAAGGATTCGGATTACCCACCTTATGCTGATGTATATCCATAGGATAAAGTTGAATGTGTTCTGTGGCTACCCATGTTGGTATTAGACTTTTACCACTTTACGCAAGATATGCAGATGCAAGAAGCAGAAAGAGTCCATTCGATACGTACCGTGTCCGTTCATGTGTCGTTTCCACCAAGTCCGACGGCCAAGTCAAGCGTGCACAAATAGAGCGTATCCTCCCATCACTATCATCATCATCATCGTCGACAACATGTAAAGACGATACGCAGTCAGATGACACCCTCCACAGAAGGGGGTGTTGTTGCGGTGTGGAGGCCGGCAAGCAGGAAAAACTCGGGGGGTTGGGTTGGGTGCCGTACGGCTATACTTGATCGGTCATTCTAGTGTTTTAAAACGCATCAGTTTATCGGAGAACCACCCGCGTTCGAAAAGTCCATCAATACCTCCGCTTGCCGTAAGAATTCGTACCTATTCGCTTTTAATTGGAAATTTGCATTTCGTGAAATTTAATGGTTTGAATTAAAAAAGATATGTTTGGTGATATGAAATAATGCTTTTAAATGGCGTGCCGGATGAAAGAAGGTTAAGAAGTAACGAACCAATAAATTAGTTACGTAAAATATGTTGAGATTATTTTAAGTTATGTGGAATGCAAATTGTGCTGGTGAATTTTCTTTGCAAAAATAAGGGATTACAGAATTATTTTGGAACAAGAAACAGGTAAGTAACAAAATCAAAAAAAAATTAAAAAATGAGGTAATTCGAGAATCCTAATGAAAATTATAATTAGGTCTCTGTTGATACCATTTCTGTGCAATCCAGCAAAGTTAATTGTTGGTTTGATTGATTTCTATTTCTATTTCTTACTCCTACTCAATTTAACCTTTTCTGTGCTTCAGCAACAAAAAGGGTCTGCACTTGTTTCAATATATTCACTTGACCTTTGAAAACTGAAGCAAAATCAAGGCTCCAGCATTATGGCTCTGATTTCCTCAGAAAGAAATCTTCTGTATTGCACTAATGTAACGTGCAAATATGATAATCTTTCTCATCTTATACTCCGGCATACTTACACACGCTGTTAAATGCAGTCACAAGATGTTTTGAAGCGGGAAAATTTTATTAATAGATTAAAAAATAGCCAAGCTATCATCATCAGCAGCTAAACTGAACAGTTCAGTCTTAGTGCTGAAGTATTCTGATAATAGTTTTAGCGAAGTGTTTCAGAGAATTTAATAAAAATAATGCGATTTTAATTTATGACTTAATACTAGAAATAAGAATAAATTTGGTGTATCCTTCAATTAATTAACTTAACTAACTTATTACAAAAAAGTCACCTCAGTTGTTAGTGTTGCGGTATTAAATTGAGCAGTTTTAACGTGAAAAGGAATGGTCGACCAATAATTTGCAGAATCCTAGTTCTATTTGTAGCTAAAGTTAAAACACGGGACTCGATATTAATTTTTAAGGAAATTCTTAAGGTTGAGATTTAAATGTTTGTAAACACCTTCAAAATCAAGTCTATCATAGCAGATGGTATTAGCAGTGGCGTGCTGCATTGATGTATAACCTGCCTCACTCACATTTTCAATTATAATGCTTTGGTTCGTTCATTTTCTAGGAACAGCCTGCGGTTGTATTGGATATGCGCCGTTAAAGTCGAAGGTTTGGAGGGAATTGTTGAATCCCAATTTAGGGAACTTCTCCGCAATTTTATATTACCTCTATCAAGTCTAGCACCACGGCACTGACTAAAATTGTTGATTATTTGTGGTACTGATAAAGAGCAATGAGCATCCTTGTATTTCCAGATCTTCTCCACGATCTTTGATAAATTCAAGCACGAATTATTATTAATACGCTGGTTGCAATTAAAAATGCAACGTTGGAGTTAACTTAAACGATTGTTTATCATATTGCGTCGGTCTAGGTTGTTTTTCACCATTTACTGGTAGCCTACCCTTGGAAGATGTGGATATGATCAATAATTTTTATGCAGAAAATATGAGTTTTCTTAGCGCTGAGATTCATAATAAAAAAAAGTAATCGGTATGTTTGTTATTCGTTTTATTAAATTGCAGATCTGCAGATGGCGTGTACTGTTTGTCGCGTAAATTAAGCAATTCTATTCGTCCATGCTTATTAGGCCCGTTACGTTACGGACTTCTAGTTTTTCAAGTTTACTTCCTTATATCTCCGTTATTAATCACTAGAGATGACCAAGGCAGGTGAAATTATTCCCTATTTGCGGCGACTAGACAGATTCGTGTCTATTCGTCTCATAAGAAAGGATTCGTGTTGTCTACTGGTTTCCTCGAGAATCGACAAAACACGAGAGTGTCTAGTCGCTGCAAAAAAAATAATAGTTTCATCTCTATTAATTACCACAAACGAAAATGGGAACATGGGAAAATAGGTGTAGTTTAATTCATTTAAGAGCGACAAAAAATTTCATGAAAATTCCATTTATCAGCGTATTGCTATTAACGGACTTGTTCCTGGTTTGGTCTCTTTAGCCTTAAACTTTTATTCTTTTCGCTCACATTCTATAAATTTTCTCCTCACGACATAAATCGTTAATTAATTAGGAAACTCTGGGTTTCCATCGATAACCAACCGTCAAATGAAAAATTTCCTATATTACAGGGAAATCACCAAAAAGCATTTTCGCCTATACTGCAAAGTGAATCCATTTCGAAAATTGCAGGAATATTGAATTGATTTTATTATAAAATATTACTAAAAAGATAATTTACTTAGATTTTTAAATTTTTATATATTACTAAATCTGTTGGTAAATTTCCAAGCTATCATTTCTACTTCAAAAATAAAAATTCAACAATATTGGCAATAATCGTTAGTTGCCGAAATGCTTTTATTCTCGATCGTAAATGGAGCTCACGATTAGTTAGGTGCAAATTGTTTCAAATTTTTACCAAATAATTTAATATTACAACCATAAAAAAATGTAAAATTATTTATGCATCTTACTTTATTACCTTTTATTGACTCGCTAATACGCGTAAAGCTGCTACGCTGATTTATTACCGCTTCAAACGATACTCATATTTAATTCCATGAAGAGCGTTATTAAAGAGATATGATAACGAAATTATTTAGTGATTAAAAGTGTATTTGTTAATAAGCTTTGATTTATGGCTTCTATAATATTATTTTTTTTAATTACCTTAGCTCTAAAGTTATCTAATATCTAAAATAAATACTCAAAATTTGATTGGTTTTATTTATTAATAATACAATAGCATTTTTTTATTAATTAACACAAAAAAAATATTAGATTATAATGTATTTTTTAAAATTTCTATTAGAACGTTAATCGTGAGGTTCTTTTCAAAATTTTCTTGCTATTTTCACGCATTTATTTAAACATTTAAACTACTGTCATGAGTTTTTGAGTTTATTTTTGAGTTTAGTTCAAAAAACTTCCTCATGCTGTTGGGTTTCGATATTAGTCCAAAAGAAAATCCAATACAATTAAAGGTACTACGGGAGTAACTATTTTCTTTTGTTAAAAGCCATCAATTTTATTGACAAAAGCAAAGGCATCTTTAACGTTTTAATCTGTTATATCTGCTAATGAATCTGTTAGTGTTAGCGAAGGAATTTTTCAAAAATTGTAGATGGCTGAGTTAATGGAACTAACGATAGGACGGAGTGGAATGTTAGGTTTATATATTTTGAGCAAGTACAATTCAGGAAAAATCGAGTTTAGGGGAAGCAATTTTACAAGAAGTAATTTTCTCTGAGCAGTTTCAATTGCATCACTGTTTATTAGTTAAAGATCGACGAGTCTTATGTAGCAACCCTTATTGACCTGTATTATTAATAGTATTAGTATTATTGGGCAGAGACACGGAAGCCTTTGGTCACTGCGACCCTTAATAGATCTATTGTAACAAAATACCCTTATACGTGTTAGAGAAATTGGAGATTTTTCATAAACCTTAATATTACTCTAAGATCTTCGTCCCTCAGTTCAGCAGATGCCAGGAACAGTCTACTGAAATATTGTTGTCAAGTGCGACTGAGGGCAACACAATTACATAAAATGTGTTCTGCCGTCTCTAGACCTTCCAGACTTACACGGAATATTTGATCCTCAACTTTTCCTAAATTGAATATGGGCTGCATGACCTGTCAGAAATCCCACCAGTAATCTAAGGTCCCTTTTGCTAAACGATAGCACTATTTTTGCTGTCTTAGGCGAGCCTGATATAAATGGTTTCGCCTGTTTTTGTCTTGGGACGAGGTCCTCCCATACTTTTATTACTTGTTTTATGTGACGCTCTCGTAGAGCCCGCAGAAGGGGCTACGACCAATGGCTGCTTCCCTAGCCAGCTTGTCTGCCTTTTCATTGCCTTCGATCCCCTGATGGATTGGGACCCATCGCAGAGTAACGTGGTTTTTATGTCCCAGTGGCTCGAATAAAGTATAAATTGGGGTGGCCTTTTGGAAACTTTTCTGTTTTGAAAAACCAGAATCGGCAATCATTACGATTGGTGAAACCGACAAAAAATTGCCGATAACGTTGGTGACCATAGCATGCTTATTAGCGATAGTATCGGGAATTTCAGCGATAATAAGAAGTTTATTAGTAATAATAATAAGAGGATGAATCAGTTGGGTTTGTGTAATTAAATACATAGAATTATTAGATTTAAATTTGACTTGTTTTGGTAAGAATAATAATTAAGTCTATCTAAATTCTTTTGTTTTATAAAAGAATTTAGACTTAATTATTATTATTACCAAAGCAAGTAAAATTTAAAATCCCACAGAAGGATTTTCAAGGTAACCCATTGATTTTCCTATAATCATAACGACATTACCACACATCTGTATACTCGAAAAGGTTCTCCTCTAGCTCTATCCCGACGACGATGCGCCGATATTTGAAAAGAGGGATTAGTTACCTTAGCAACTGATGAGATTTACTAAAATGCGTTTGGCGGGCTTCCTGGTGTACCGTTTAAGTTTGACATCACCTGAAAATATTTTCATGAAGCCTGTGATAGATACTTCGATATTCAAACAAATCGCTTCAAAAACGGTTTTGTTCGGAAGACGATACGTGGTATGCGCTCGATTACGAAAGAATTAGAAACATCTCAACGATTTAAAATAATGTTGACGATTCGATTAGGTACTTAGACGGTGGGGCGATATGAGTATGATTGCACTATATCAAGTGTATTTCATCTTGTAGGGGATTAGTTCAATTAATCTTACGTAATTAGTTTATCGAGAATGCACCATTTAGATTATATTTACTTACTTACGTTTGTAGTCGATTGTCCAATGCCGCATTGTACGTCCTTAACCTGGAAAATATAACAATGGAAAATAAAATACTTAACTTATTGTATATATACTGTTGTAGTGGGTACTTCACAAATGGATTAAATATAATTGATTCGAGATCAAATTCTTTTGTGATCAAATGGAATGAAGAGTAGAGAATTCTAGCAAAAAAAATCATTCCTTCTTCACATAGCAAAATTTAATACTGGTGTATTCTCTCATCTATTGAAATGACTTGGTATCTATGGATTTTATAAGAAATTGTCACTGACCATGATAAACTGAAGCTTAAAATTGGCGATGAAGAAAATAATAATAATATACACTCCCCGACAAAAACTTAGACGCTGTAAGATGTTTTTCGAGTTTTCAGGGTTACAACATTTCTTTACGAAAGTAGTAAGATATCTAATTAAGTTTTTATTCATAAAAGTAAAATAAACTTAAAAATATCTCCTCCAGTAATATATGAACTAAATAATAAATTATTACTCCAATGTTTAAACAATTTCTGCGACAAAAATTTAGACGCTCTGTTGCAAATGTGAAACAAAAATCAACAAATGAGTGATCAGTAATGCGTAGATCCTCCATTGTTCTTAATCACTTCCAATAGTCGGTTATTAATAGATTTATATAAATTTAACACATAATTTTGAGGGATATTCTGCCATTCAGTCACTATTGAAGTTTTCAGGTCCTATACCGTGAAATATTGATAGCCTCTGCCATAAACGCGACGTGCCAATTCCCCCCCACATGTTTTCAATAATGTTTAAGTCTGGTGACCGTGCCGGCCACTGTAAAGTTTTAATCTTTCTCTCTTTAAACCATTCAGTCATGGTTTTTGCTTTATGAATTGGCGCGTTATCTTGCTGAAAAACAAAATTGCGCTCGGCTCATTGGTTTCCAAAACGTAGAAGATTGTTACGCAATAAGTCTTTATACGCCACAGATGTCATTTTGTTTGTGCAAAACACTATCTCACTTTTATCGCGGAACCCAATCGCTGCCCATATCATCACAGATCCACCCCCTAATTGTCTGGTCATTTTCCTTTGGGTTCCTTTCTCATATCATGATAATAATGCGAGTACCCATCCGGTCCGTCCAAATTAAAACGTTTCTCATCGGAAAATATAACTTTTTCCCATTGTTTCTTCCAGGATACGTGTTCTTCAGCAAATCTCAACCTTGCTTCTTTGTTTTTCGCCGAAAGTGGCGGTTTTCTCAACATTTTCTTCCGTGATATTACCGGTGACGCCTTTAAAATCCTTTGAACATTACGCACGTGCGTTTGTACCCCCGCCTATACTGCAATAATTCTCGCCGACGCAGAAGAATTGGATGCACACCGCAATATCATCGTTTATCCCGCTCACTTACAGCTTTCGGTCGCCCCTGGCCTTTTGGTTTGCCGTAATTTTCCGGATCTTTTAGGAAATTTCTAACGCAATGATCGCTTCTTCGTAACCGACGAGCAATTTCCTTCTTACTAACACCATCCTAGCGCCAGGCTAGAACTTTACCCCTTTCTTTCAAGGATAATTGCTTTTTTCTACCCATATTGCAAACACTTTATAAAATATAATTTCTCGCGGTGAAATGTGTACACTTTACCAGCACAACCGCTGCATATAAAGAGAAGTATCAAATTAAAACATTTTTGCTTTGTTAATGTAATAAATGCACAGGGTCTAAATTTTTGTGGCATTTAAAATTCCTATTTTGATCTGGGAAAATCTCAATTACCCCTCATACAGCAATAAATACCCAGAAATATCTATAAATGTACTATTTACACAACAAGTATTAAAACCCTCATTTACATTTTATATAATGTTTATAAACTTTGTTTCGTAAATAGAAACGATACCGTGTCTTTGTTTTTGTCGGGTAGTGTATTTGCGCACCAGAATTATACATTAAAATTACTAAAAAAACTACATATATAATACAATACAAGACAAGTTACCTATACAGTGTCCGCAGAAAAGTCTAAACTTCATGAGATTTTTTTTAAGGTAAAAAAGATACCACTCAAACGATACGCATTCCAGACGAGAGCAGACTAATGCTAATTAAAGTATCTGCGTTATAGAAAGACTTGCAATCGCAGATGATGAAGGTGTGAACTAATAGCTGATTTTGAGATAGCATCTACGTGTTACACAGAGCTAAGTTTCGCAACAAAAACAATTCCCAAATCTTTAATTTCCTCACATTGCAACAACAAATCATTGTTTAGGATATAATTAGAAACAACTGGATTTATTTGAGATCGATATTATACCAGGCGTGAACATTGTTAAGGTTATTTTGTAGCAAAATGCAATTATTAGAAGAAAATCTCAAGGTCATCCGTAAAGAGGAGCTTTTCGGATGTAATCACCATTAATAGCAATGTTGAAGATGAAGGACCTCAGATTTGAACCTTGAGGTACTCCAGACGTTGTCACATAAGTAAACGAAGTATAACAAAAGAAGGTGTCTGCTTAGAGAAATACAAATCAATCGAGTAGCAACAGATCAATGAATCAATAACTAATGTAAAACATTATTTATTATATTTTGGATTAGTTTGCACCTATTAAATTATTTTATCCGTTTAGATTTGATAATCAAAATTATGTGTCCTGCGTTGCGTCATTTTACCTGCTTAGTAAGTTACAGCGTGACTGGGTTTTACATAGACCCTTTTGATTCTGTACTTTTATTCCATTTTTATGTCTGCAGTCCTTGATAATTTTACTGCGCGCTAATTAAGTATTCAATCAATGATTTTTAAATCTAATAAGTGCGAGCACGCAATGAAACAGATACTTATGAGGTGAAATTAGTTAATTATCGATTTGCGAAATATTAAAGGTAATTGTGGAATATGATAAATATTGAAGGAGATAAAGTTGGAGGATTAATGGCGGCCAAGAAAAGAAATATAAGAACGTTTTAGTAATAAATAATAAAGAAAAAAGTATGGACCAAGAATTGTTGAACCGATGACCTCGCGTCAAATACAATTTGGGGTCTCCTCTGTTCAACATGCCTGTGGTTTTCCTTGCATTCATAATGTTTCACTCCTCCACAAAACTTTAAATTTAAGCTATAGGCTAGTTTTCAGCATGTTAGTAAACCAATATAACGGCTAATAATATTTCAATTGTTTCATTTATTGATTATTGTTTTATGTTTGTTATATGTTCTAATTTAGTAATTTTTACTATTCTAATTTACTTAAAATTGTCCATACGCTGCTTAGACTCTACTAATCAGTTTATGAGTCATTGAGCAGCAGACGTTACTCAGCGTTTCTGGTGCACGCCGTGTACATGATCAATATATTGATCGAGGATGGTATTCGCAGACGCTGGAGATGCATTTCTTGAATTGTTAAAAACACCCGTCAATGATTTCATGAAAATTGTTACTCGTGATGCTTGCTTTTAAATAGAACTTCATATTTACAGTCACTAGTTCTCTTCTTTTTATTATTTTTTTTTTGTTGTGTGGAGCTTTAAAAAGTACTGAAGACTAAAAATAGTTATTGTTGGAATCACTGAGAAAACGTTTTTTTTTTTATGAAGTCATGGCCGACTATCATTTATCAAAAATTATAAATGAAATAAAAAGTTGGATTAGACTGTTTTACATACAACTTTCTTCCTTGTTCTTGTTTTCTAAAGTCAATGAAAACAGAGCAATAGGCACCGAACGTAATAAAAAATATTTTTTTCAGGATATCTGGTTAGCCGTGTATTTTTTTTTAAAAACTTAATTATTCTTTAAAAAATAATGAGACACTCGGTTGAAGGCGTGTTATTAAATTCGAAAAGCTCTCGCAGGAAATGGTTTAAAAATAGGTTATGGCTACCATTTTGTTTGGTAAGGATTTATACAAATTTTGCTTCCTTTAGTTTTCTCAATCAACAAACTATTGTCTTGAGAGCATTGTGTGAGGGCGCATTGTCCTGTTGGAAAATTAAACCTTGTGGGCCGATTTTTTCTTAAATTCTTGGTTTTTCGTTTTCTAAAAAATCCAGATATTTAGCAGCATTTAGTGAACCTTCAACAAGCACGATATCCATCGCTCAACCATACGAAATTGTACACTACACCATAATACCTCCACCTCTTTGAGGCCTTCGTAGTTTTCTTACATAAATCGCGCTAGTAGTAATGCGATTCGCCGGAACCATCAACGCTAAAACGTTTTTCATCACTGAAAGTAATTTTCTTCTCATAGCAACCATACAACATGCAGCAGCCCAGAAAATGGTCCATGCAACTTGGCAGACTCATGCAATTACGATGCTGCAGTTTCAACCCGCAAATCTAAATTCTTTAAATACTGAAAATAACTTTTTGCTACGTTTCATTCCGTGATATCTGGGTTCTGACAGAATTTACCCATTTATTTCTGTGCCTGGCGGCTAAAACAAGGGTTTTCTTTAATCTTCTTCTTACAATGTTTGGAGAACGGTTCAATATCTTTTGCTCCGTTCGCACAGATGTTGATGCTCTCACAGCATCTCTAATTTGTTGCTTTTCTTTGAATTTGTCACCTTTATCCGTCGGTTGTTTCTGTTGTAGTCCTTCATTTTCGTTTTTGACCGTAATTTTCAGTATCTTGAAGGTAATCAGGCACAACACAATTACTTCGCCTGAATTTTCTTGCTATTTTCCGCCAAGAACAATTTTCTTGGTGTAAAACATGAACTTGTTGTTTTTTTCAGATTGTGTCAGCATTTTCCCGTCCTCTGTTATAAAATGTTTGTTTTAAAATTCTTTTAAAAAATATGTAGATAAGACTGCATCCTATTGCTAGCACGAATATCAGAAAATAGAACAGCATCGTGTTTATGCCTTTATAGATATTGCGCTTAATCAAGTCACGTAGGATGTATTTTTGGCCGATTATTCTCGTCAGAAAAAGAATTTCGATTAAATTATAAGTTCACAAAGTTTGCTTTTAATTCTGCAATATTGATTTTATTGCTATTTTCGGACTATTTTAAGGTTACATAAACCATCATCACCTTATTCCTAACGATTTTTAAATACTTACATCACACTTATCGCGGTTCAGGAAAATCACCACTACTGTACCTTTGCACACAACAATCCATAACTTCTACCGTAACGCCCCGTCGTACACACGAAGGACCACCCTAAAAGATGGATGCCAACTACGTCCCGAACAACCCTCAGTTCGGGTTGCAGCTCGAATGCAACTGGACCTCTTCCTTACCATCCTGTCAAGGTTCGTGTTCCGGCCAATCTTGCGGGCAGGACGAGTTATCATCCTGCTGGGCGGAGGACATGGGATCTTTCTCGTTACCGTTGGATTTGGAGCCGCTACCGTCGTTGTTTCCGTTTTCCCCTTGCCCAAACGGACAGAATGTTTATAAGTGAGTTTTGATGTTATATTGATGGGCTTGGTAGGTTTGATTATTTTTTGGAAATAAATAGATGTCGGATTGGAGAATGTTTGTTGTTTTTATTTGTTAAAGAAAAAGAGATAACCGATAAGAACATTTCGGGAAAGTGAAGCTAATCAAATAAACCGAAGATGTAATAAACAAAAAGGAAACAAAAATAAAAATTAATTTTGAAAGATCAAAGATAAATTTTTGGGTATTTTATATTTAATTTGAAACACTGAATTATACATTTTATTTTTTTTTTAAATAAATTTATTATTCGCGTGTTAGTTTGTTTGCTAATGTTACAAGTTATTTAAAAAATAATTAAAAATAATATTAAATTCAAGGAATTATTTATCAATCGCTGAATTTTGTCGAAAAATTCTTTCTTAAATTTTTGAATATTGAATCGTTCACATAAAACCAGTTGCTTGATGAACCTGGCTTCTGTGTGGTTTAATCCATTTAATTTTCCAATTAAAAAAAAAATAAAAAAAATACTTACATACCTACAAATAGAGGTATTATTTAATCAATTCGATAAGTTTTAACTAATTGTGTTTATATCAAAAACTAATAAAGATTTAAAAAATATAGTTTTTAATATAAAGTAATTATATAGATATACTACACATCCAGACAGAATTTTTGTGCGGGGATGTAGCTCAGTGGTAGAGCGTTCGCTTTGCATGTGAAAGGCCCCGGGTTCGATCCCCGGCATCTCCAATTTCTTTTTTTTCCTTTTCGTTTTTATTTTTATTATAAATAATCGTTTGTACTTTGGTATAACAATCGTATCATTTCAGAACAGAAGCTACAACAGCGCAACAAATAAACCAGTCGCCTTTATCCTTCAGAGAGACGAAGCAACAACCATCGGACATGGCCGACGTCCTTTTGTCTCTAAAGCATGCCGTAGTACATCCCGGACAACAGTTAAATCCGGAAAAATATGAAACACAACAATCTTTGTACCATCCACAAATGCTGCTATCTCCCAGTGGTTACACGAGCAGCATATGCGAGCAACCTTTCACGCAACAACCGACCATGTTCCCCAGCATGTCCGTAAATGTCTCTATGAACATGACCATGCATGGCTACCATCCGAATTCCCCATATCCGACGTCAGAAATGACCTGTCCTCAGGTAAAAGGCTATTTCTTTGATAATCCCAAAGAAGGACAAGTAATTTTGCTACTTCTGCTTAGGTTCAATGGAATACACCTCAAGTTTCAACGCCTGTTACCTATCAAACGCAAGGTCTTCTTAGTCCCGGTTATGGAGGCACTACGTACTCATTTACGGCTGATTTTAGACCACCACAAGATGGGCAGATGCTGACGACTTCGTACAAAACAGTTCCTATGTCGTTTGCTTCCCCGAGAAGAAGGCACAGTTTAGGTGCTGATGAGGATCCACAAAAACCTAATGTGTGCAGGATTTGTGGTGAGTCCTATTATATACACTACCCGACAAAAACATAGACGCGGTATCGTTTCTATTTACGAGACAAAGTTTATAAACATTATATAAAATGTAAATGAGGGTGTTAATACTTGTTATGTAAATAGTCCATTTATAGATATTTCTGGCTATTTATTGCTTTATGAGGGGTAATTTAGATTTTCCCAGATCAAAATAGGAATTTTAAATGCGACAAAAATTTACACCCTATGCATTTATTACGTTAATATAAGCAAAAATGTTTTAATTTGATACTTCTCTTTATATGCAGCGGTTGTGCTGGTAAAGTGTACACATTTCACCACGAGAAATTATATTTTTTAAGTGTCTGCAATATGGGTAGAAAAAAGCAATTATCCTTGATAGGAAGGGGTAAAGCTCTAGCCTGGCAGCAGGATGGTGTTAGTAAGAAGGAAATCGCTCGTCGGTTACGAAGAAGCGATCATTCCGTTAGAAATTTCCTAAAACATCCGGAAAATTACGGCAAACCAAAAGGCCAGGGGCGACCGAAAGCTGTAAGTGAGTGGGATAAACGCATGATATTGCGGTGTGCATCCAATTCTTCTGCGTCAGCGAGAGTTATTGCAGAACAGGCGGGGGTACAAACGCACGTGCGCAATGTTCAAAGGATTTTAAAGGCGTCACCGGTAATATCACGGAAGAAAATGTTGAGAAAACCGCCACTTTCGGCGAAACACAAAGAAGCGAGGTTGAGATTAGCCGAAGAACACGTATCCTGGAAGAAACAATGGGAAAAAGCTATCTTTTCCGATGAGAAACGTTTTAATTTGGACGGACCGGATGGGTACCCGCATTATTATCATGATCTGAGAAAGGAACCAAAAGTGAAAATGACCAGACAATTAGGGGGTGGATCTGTGATGATATGGGCAGCGATTGGATTTCGCGATAAAAGTGAGATAGTGTTTTGCACAAACAAAATGACATCTGTGACGTATAAAGACTTATTACGTGACGATCTTCTACGTTTTGGAAACCAATGGGCCATGCGCAATTTTGTTTTTCAGCAAGATAACGCGCCCATTCATAAAGCAAAAACCATTACTGAATGGTTTAAAGAGAAAAAGATTAAAACTTTACAGCGGCCGGCACGGTCACCAGACTTAAACATTATTGAAAACATGTGGGAGGAATTGGCATGTCGCGTTTATGGCGGAGGCCGTCAATATTTCACGGTACAGGAACTGAAAACTTCAAAAGTGACTGAATCGCAGAATATCCCTCAAAATTCTGTGCTAAATTTATATAAATCTATTAATAATCGACTATTGGAAGTGATTAAGAACAATGGAGGATCTACGCATTACTGATCGCTCATTTGTTTATTTTTGTTTTACATTTGCAACAGAGCGTCTAAATTTTTGTCGCAGAAATTGTTTAAACATTGGAGTAATAATTTATTATTTAGTTCATATATTACTGGAGGAGATATTTTTAAGTTTATTTTACTTTTATGAATAAAAACTTAATTCGATATCTTGCTAGTTTCGCAAAGAATTGTTGGAACCCTTAAAACCTGTAAAACATCTTACCGCGTCTAAGTTTTTGTCGGGGAGTGTATTTTTTTTACCTTTTAATTCCTTACAAAAATAATGAAAAAAAAACAATTCCTTTGTACAAATCGTTTTATTGTTTTTCAAAACATTCTCAATTAAAATTTATACAATTTTGCGTATATTCGAGCCAATTCTCAAAACATTTCTTCCACCCTGAAGGTAGTATTTCCGAAATATGGTTTCTTATGATTTTAACAGCTTCTTCAACACTTTAATCTATAAAGAACATGTCGAAAATTACCTGTGCACTTACTGGGCTTGTGTATTTTTCACTTCGAAATAATAGTTAATGATAATTTTGTGCCTTAACTGATTGTCGACGCGTGATCAATCTTTTCTTTATACATTATCTGTACCATTTTTGTATTTTGCTCGAACGATTTTAAAAAATATATGATCGTAGAGACCTAAGTTGCTTTTACGTGTAATAAACTTCGAGTGGATGGCGGATTAAGGTGTCATTTATGATTAAGTGAAACACTCGAGTTAATCTCACATAATGACAAGATAATATTGTATACCATATCACGAGTGCAGCCAGTTTTTAGAAAATTTCAAAGTATGAGCTCTAAATGAGTTAGGAGAGGACAACAAAGTACAATAAATTGATTAAAACTAAAGAAAAATAAATTGGGGATTTCGGTAATTGAATCAAAAAAGGCCCTTTGGAAGTCCATTTCACTCTCATCTGAAAATTTAATCAGATAATTTAATTGCCAAAGAACTCTCAATATAAATAGGCACTTTACATTTAAAGTAATTTTGTAATTGGAAAATAATGTTTTTTTGTGGCAATTGTAGCACAACGCCATCTTATTTCCCTATCATCTGGAAACACGCAGTCTGAAAATATTATTTGTTCCCTTAGAACTACCCCACCATAAGCGTTTTCGCTATCAAGGTGCTTGTCTTCAACCGACTAAGAGAAACCACAAATGTTTTGGGCCTGCTCTCGGACGAGCAATCTAGTCTATCGATAAACTTCCAATCGCTTTGTCTGTTGGAGACGGTTAGAAATGCATTTGAAATCAGAGCATGGTACCTCCAGGAGATCGTTGTTAACTGGTGTTCCTCAAGGTTCTATTATGGTATCGAAGTTTATCTTTTAAACGGATGATGTTCCTTGTTTTTCGCACGTTGAACGCTCAATATTTGCCGACAATATTGCCAAGTATATATGGCAAGTAGAAATGAAACCTTATTGATGAGACGATTGCAGCGGGTGCTGGATCCTCTGGTATATGGTGGCTGTAGGTCAACGAAGGATTCCATAGTATGCGATAGCGAAATACTTAGGTTTGATCTTCGCATATCGAGGAAATTGTTGGCGCTCTTGATCGTTAAGTACAGTGTTTTTGATTTTTTAACTGAGTTGTTTCTTTACAAAGCATGCTTGAGCCTCGAGCCAAATTTTTCATTGCTCTGACATGAAACACTTGCGTAAATTGGAGTGTAATGGAAGAACCGCCTTGAATGGACGGCCAATGTTAATAACTTTTAACAGGAGGAACTTGCAGCTTTACAGATGTTTGTCAAATATAACCATTCAAAGTGGCAACCTTTGAAAATAATATAAAATTAAAGTTCCCAAGTTACCCAACGATTCGAATCACCTTTTTTTACCAAGAAAAAGTGCTTGCCTCAATTTACCATTTTTGTTCGACAATTTTCAAGAAATCCCATTTGTGCGCCTTCACAATGTCAAAAAATGCAAATACACATTTCCTCTTTTTCATTCTAGGTAAAAGCTACGCGAGACCCAGCACATTGAAAACCCACCTTCGCACCCATTCAGGCGAAAAACCGTACCACTGCATCGACTGCAACAAATCCTTCTCTCAAGCGGCGAATTTAACCGCGCACGTTCGTACCCACAGCGGAGAGAAACCGTTTAGATGCCCGGTGTGCGATAGACGTTTCTCGCAATCATCTTCGGTGACGACGCACATTAGGACGCATTCGGGCGAAAGACCTTACCGCTGCAGGCTTTGTAAGAAAGCTTTCTCGGATAGTAGCACGTTGACCAAGCACCTCCGGATACACAGCGGCGAGAAACCCTACGAATGCAAGCTGTGCTTGCTGAGGTTCTCGCAGAGCGGCAATCTGAATAGGCATATGCGGGTTCACGGGACGAACGGCATGATGCCCCCTTGACCGTCGATGTTCTGTAGATAGTTTAATTTTTCGAATCTCGAATTTGAAGATTGGCGTTTGTTGTTTTTCTTTTTTGTTGAAAGTAGGTGAATGATATTATTATAATAATGTGGCACAAAATGTGCAAGAAATAATAAAGAGAACAGACTTTGGCGAGTTGATGGAATTGTCGAAAGTAAAGTAATAATTTGTGCAAATTGTGCAAAACGGAGTAAACATTTGAAAATATTTATATTTGCCAAAAATGAAGAAATGTTGTATATAATTCCAAAGACTTCTGAAAGAAAAGAGAATGTACTTGGTCAGTCAATTTTTTCAAAAACCTTTCTCTTTTGGATTAAAAAGCTTGACTAACTTTGATTTCTAAACACCTACGTTCTAGCTATTTTTCGACCTATTTCTTTAGCAGCTTGAAAAAAGAAGATCTAACTAAAGAGGTTTTTATTTCTTTATTGCAGTGACGTTTGCGCCGGTTAATTAATTTTTATTTGATTGTTTTATAGAATTCAACAATGCGCTGACAGTAACACAAAAATTCTCGTAAGTGTTAGCCATCCCTTGCAAAATCCAAAGTTTTAACCGAAACTCTTGATTGAACATCCTGAAAACCAACTTTTCTTTCTTCCACAGTATTTAATGTAATTATTAGGTTTGGGCGAGAATATCTAACACGTACATTACAGTATATAAGATTGCTGTGCATTTTTCCGTGGAAGCCTTTTGCCTTTGAAGTGGAAGAATATTTATAAAAACATTTCCTCTCTCTTTTCAGATTTGATTGCTAATGATATGAACTTATGTTGGATTTTTTCCAAAACGGAAAAAGTAATGTACTCAATTTTATTTTTTTTTTAATGGCTTGTAGTAAGCCCTAATTAAACGAGTACCGTATTTCCGATCCCCTCTGTATAGAATGTTGCCGGCAATGAATTGAGATGGTCCGTGACGTTGTTTTGAAGTTCCTCTGTACTCTGGAAGCTCTGCCCTTTTAGCCATTTTTTCAGTTCACCAAAGAGATGGAAGTTGCTTGGCGCTATACGCCGGGTGTTCAAAAATTTCCCGTCGAAATTAGTCAAGAAGTTGTCAGCAGTGTGAGGGAGGAGGTTGTCATGAATGAGAAGAACTCCGGAAGTCTTTTGTTTTGAATGGTTCTCCGCAATCGTAAAGTCTGACCATAAACAGCTGTATTGATCGTAGTCCCCGGTTCCATAAATTTAACAAGCAGCACTCCTTTTTGGTCCCAAAACATTGCAGCAATAACTTTCGCATTGTTGAATGTTTGAACTTTTTTTTAGTTCGTTTGGCGAGTTTGAGTGCATCCATGTTGTGACTGCTGTTTTGTTTTTGGGGTGCAATTTTAAAAAATCTTCACCTTCAACCGCATAACGGGCGAGAAACGTTAGCGCTGATCCCATTCGGGTCATCAGATAACATCTTTGGAACCCATCATGTGCACAGTTCTTTGTAGCGTTACAATTGTGTATACACTGATGGTAAACCTTCGCTTCTCTCGAACCATTTTGTCAACTCCTTGAACAATGTCTTCCGATGCGACAGAGTTGCGTCCTTGTCCCTGTTCATCGTGAACATCGGGTCGGCCTTCTTTAAATTTCCTCTACCATTCACGCACAACACCATCTCGGCTCGTTCTTAGATGAATTTCAGCTGCACTATTTCCTTCTGCTTGAAGGAATTGGATTACGGACTACGCAAGTCGCACTTGGCGAGAGAATCAATTGTAGTAGCCATGTTTACGTGCCTGCAACTCAGCTGAAAATAGCGTAATGATGTTGTAAGTGGCGGATATTGTAGTGGGGGAGATGCGCAGTCGTCTTCCGCTGCCGCTACGAACGTAGGTTGAACTGTATTATTTTGTGGTGCTCTGTTCTCTGTCACCCTGTACATTAATTTTTTATGGAATTTTGGAAAGTGTTGAAATATGAGACTTTTGTGTCGGCTCTCTCGGTTCTGTTGAATGTTTGTTTTGAATAAACAAACGTAGCGTAATGTTTATTGTTAAAAATGCAGAGTTTTTGGAATTATATTTAATTTTCTTCTAATGAACGAAACAACAACCAAAGACTATAAAAAAATCAATTTATTGAAACAAATCATGCCTGAAAGAAATACAACAAATTAAATTATTAATCAAAACAACGATATCGATAACGAAATATAAATAGTAACTTTAATTTCTGAGTACAACCAAAGATGATTTTCCGAAATGGAAATTCGAGTATTTTACACTCTAGTCATTTTGTAAATAAGTTATACATAATATACATAAATACAACAGTTAAATGACTCGAACTGAACGATGAAAACTTACTCGAACAATGTATGAATATGTAATTGATAATTATACAACACAAAGTATGATATTTTTTAATAAATTCCATGGTGATACATTAATTTGTAGTCTTTTTTTTTCTCTTCAATCACATCTCCTTAGCTTAAAAATCATTATCGGGGATATCTCTAATGTAAATAAGTTAAAGTGGCACATTTTTGAAAATCCAATCACATGCATCGTCCATGTCTTCTAATTTACGTTTTGAAGGTTTTGCTACGTTATCTATACGAATTCCTTCTTTGAAGTAGAACAATATCTCGGAGCGCACTTGTCGATGTTGTTTTATAGATTTACATACCACTTTGCTTATATATAAATCTTTTTATCGTCTGGAGAAAAGTGATCAGACAGTTGAACGATTGCACACCGAATATTTGATTAGTATCGTGAGAAAGGTTGGCCAAAGC
The DNA here is from genome assembly GCA_902654985.2 of Oryctes borbonicus. NCBI lineage: Eukaryota > Metazoa > Arthropoda > Insecta > Coleoptera > Scarabaeidae > Oryctes > Oryctes borbonicus. Next base: position 4,026,017 of record LR736886.1, read on the forward strand.
TAATTAAATAATAGAAGCAGTTACCATGGAGGATGTTGAAGATCCAATCTTGTTGAAGAGTGAAAAGTTGAAACAATATGTGGCTACTATTTGCGGTAAGTTGAACGTAGATTTTATTATTTTTTATTTGGATGGAAAAAGTCAAATTTATTCTAATTGTTATTATTATTTTAATTGTCTTCTAAAATATATTTTGCCTTGTAAAGTTGATTTTAAATTTTGGAATTTGTGTAGACAACAATATTTTTACATTTTGCAACTGTTTGGAAGGTTATAACTTTGCACATGGGCAAGATATACCTATTCTCCAAGCAAAATATAATAAAAAATTAACATATGCAGTGTGTCTGCTTAAGTTCTCTACATTTGGGAAATTTTTTTATTATCAATTTTACGGAGAAGAGTTACTCTTTGTAAAAACAAACGTGATTAAGCTCCCCAAACATTATTTACCACTTGCAGGTGATCAAAAGTTAAAAAGAAATAATTTTCATTTCAGAACAAAATATAAAAACAAAAAAGTATTTCAATTTTATCTTGCGTGCTTACCTTCAGCGGCATTTTTATTTAATTTCGATATTCACATTGCCGTTTTAATAACATACGAAGATCGATTGTGACGAAGAGGTTACTATAGATAATTATTTTCATAGCTTCATTAATGTTTGAGTTTATTTTTGTTTTCTATTTTTCTCTTGAATTATTATTCTTATTTTTATTATTGTGCGTATTTTTGTTTTTTTGTATTGTGATGTAAGTCGAAACCGTTGGATAATAAAAACTATTGTTATTATTATTATTGTTATAGATAACTTCATCTATTTGATACAATTCATTTAAAAAAAATTGAGGTAAAAAGAATACTAAATAAAAAGGCCTTTGTGGCTTGAGGCTTTGATTTTTTCAAGTTGAAGGTGGAAATATACTCGTAAGGCTGCTAAGCAGATACGCATGCCTATTGAGGAAAGCCTCAAATAAAATTTCCTCTTTGCCATTTTGATCAACATCAAAGAACAAAATGCAGCTATTAATTGGACAAGATCCTCAGCAACAGTTGCTAAATCTGGGAATAGGGAACTTCGGGCTGATTTCAATATGGTGACCGTGTAGAGGAGATGAGCCTTCTTATTGGCTCTTGAAGAGAATACTTCTTTCATTCCAGCCTTGTTAACGTTGACTTCTTCGACGAATTTCTCAACTTCTCTTAATTCTCGTAGCTCTTTTCTAGCTTCGTATAGGTTTCCAATTTTAACTAATAGACACCGGTATCGCCCCCTACCTCGATCTGATGCGATTAGAATTAGAGACCGTATTTGCTAACACCCCATGGATCTCTTTTAGGCTCCTTAAAATCATGACGAAGTGATGCAAATCTGCAGACACTCTGACAGATCGATTTAAATTGTATCTTTGTGATGAAGCCAAAAGCCTAGCGCAAGGAAAGGATCAGAGAACAGTGAAAGGCCTTCCGCAAATCATCTTCATGTGTTTTTCGACAGTACCCACGTTTCGAAGATAAAATTCAATAAGAATCGTAGATGTTGATCTACGCTTCCTTAAACCACGTTGAGTGTTCGTAATAATTTCAAAGTTTAGTGTAGGCTTTCACGACCGTAATCCATAGTAGAAATGTCTTTCGGGCGTTGTCGCGTATTTGATGTTTGACTTGACGTTTCGCTGATCATGCTGTCAGCTTCTTCAGAAGATTTCTAAAGACTGAAAAGTCTAAAATTAAAGTCTGTAGAAAGTCTAAAACTAAAGGCTTTATAGAAATCTTCTGAAGAAGCTGACAGCATGATCAGCGAAGCGTCCAACACCCGAAAAACATTTCTACTAATTTCAATGTTATCTATGTACGATTGCGGCATACTATGCGTACTATTAACAGAGTAGGTAGAAAGTACAGTTAGTAAAAAAATTAAGGCACAGACTGTAGATGGAGCGAAAGTTTTCGTGATATTATTTGTACAAATAAATGGAAGTCAATGAGGAAATTTTTGGGAATTTTAAATTGACAGAACATTACAAAAGAAATATGAGAAACAACCGCTGGGAAAGGGTAGGACCAGATCGTGTGCAAAATGCAGTCATTGCACTGTCTGTTTATAGAAAATTAAAAATAATCTTGTTAATTACACATTAAAGAAACAATTTTATCTTTACTTGGGCACTTCACAAGAAAAACAAAATGTTTTTATATTATTATCAATGTACCTACCTGATATCGATCGAAATTCTACGTATTATGTAGAATTAAATGTACATACAAGTACGAAATAATACGGTTTTATTCAGATTAATGCAATTTTTTTTTTATTTTGCAGTATCAATTGGAGCTATATGCGGAGGTTGCGTACTAGCGTGGACTTCCCCAGTGTTACCACAACTCGTCCAGGAAGGGATAATTACATCAGATCAAGAAGGAATGGTAGGGTCGATGTTGGCGGTGGGATCATTAATTTCAGCATTACCAGCAGGATATTTTGCCGATAAGTTTGGAAGGAAGAAGACTCTAATATCCTTAGCATTTCCCTTGATGTTAAATTGGATATTCATCATTTTTGCTAATGGAGCTTTTATGTTATACGCCGCTAGATTCTTTGCTGGGATTGCTGCTGGGGCAATGTGCGTCTGTGCACCGATGTATATTGGAGAAATAGCTGAAGCTTCGATCAGAGGTGCCTTAGGATCATTCTTCCAGATGTTTATATGCGCAGGAATACTTATGACGGCAGTATTTGGTTCATTTCTGAATTGGTTCCATCTATCAATCTTCTTGGGGACGTTCCCAATGATCTTCGCTACAGCTATGTTTTTCATGCCCGAAACCCCTCTCTATTTGGTTAAAATCGGCAACCTGAACGAAGCTAGAAAACAGCTGCGGTATTTCAGAGGGAAAGTATACAAGCATGTCGATCGGGAATTGCGAGATGTTGAAAAATTCATCGAAGAAGCCAACGCTAACAAAGCTGGAATCAAAGAACTATTCTCTTCGAAAGCCAATAGGAAGGCTATCATCTCCGGGGTCGGTATCATGGTTTTCCAACAACTTAGCGGTATAAACGCCGTAATCTTCTACACGGTCGCCATATTCAAATCGGCTGGAAGTTCCCTATCCCCAGATTTAGCAACTATTATTGTGGATGTGGTCCAATTGGGAGCTGCATTTTGTTCCGTGATGTTGATCGAAAGGGCAAACAGGAAATTTTATTTGAGGCTTTCCTCGATAGGCATGTGCATCTGCTTAGCAGCCTTAGGTGTATATTTCCACCTTCAACTCGAAGGAATCAAAGCCTCAGGCCTAGGCACCCTACCTCTAGCGAGTTTGGTGTTATTCATAGTGGCGTTTTCCATGGGCTTCGGACCAGTGCCCTGGATGATTATGAGCGAACTATTCGCACCGGAAATCAAAGGCACGGCTAGCGGATTAGCCGTGATGACTAACTGGATTTGCGTTTTTCTAGTAACTTTCACGTTCCCCTTAATGAACGCCCATCTAGGAGGACATATCACTTTCTACATCTTTTCAGCGGTTATGGTAATCGGCACTATTTTCATACAATGTTTCGTACCGGAAACTAAAGGCAAAACGCTGCAGGAGATACAGGAGATCTTGAATCGGTAAAAGTTAAAAACGTACAGACACGTGCTTCTTTTTAGATAAGATTTGGATCAAGGGGTTCGTGAATAATTGTACATACGAGTAACGAAACAGCGGCGCAAGTGCTTTATTTCAACGCTATCTTGATTTGATTAATGCATGTAGAAATCGTGTTAACTTATTGAAATTATTACCCCATTGTTCGATATATTATGTATTTATTTATTTTTTTAGATAATTGTAAGTGCATTTTCGAATTTTATATTGCTAATAATTAATAATTGTAATAATATTGTAAATAATTAATGGATGTACAGATGAATTATCAATTAAAACTTTGTCCACAATAAGCCGGTGTTTCTTTTTATGAAATATTTGTTAATATAATAAAGTTTAATTTGCACTACTTAAATATAAGTTTAAAAAATTGATATCTCTAACGGACAATTTTCCACACATTTATGTTAAATATCTGTAAGTATTGACTCTGATCTGTGTGAATTTTCATGTATTTTTTTTTGATTTTCAAAATATCCACCAAAGTGCATTTCCACCGATAAAAGAAAATGTAAACGTGTTCTACATCCCTACCAAAATTCATCCGATCCCATCCAATTTGACGATTGGGGAGCTCTTCTTGTAAATTAGCAACAATTTGAATATAGTGTTAATTGAGATTTGCTTTTATAGTTTGGATGCAGTAACATGATAGTTCTCCAATTAACATGGTCAGATTGATAATTTTCTAGCTTCTTTGATCGCGAAATACACTGTTCCCCAATATTCGTCCCTTTTATTTATTCAAATTACTGGATTCTCATTTCAAAAATCTTAATGGTTACATTTTACATCAAAGGAACCCAATTTCCTCTATACTTGATAATTTGATCGTCAGAATTGAAAATTTAGCGCATTTTTGAAGTGGCTTCGGAACGGTTACAACTATCGAAGCAAACCTTTGTAATTTAGTGTTAGATGAACGTGATTTGGAAGCATTTTCGAATTATCAAGATTCAAACTCTTCTGGCGCAAATTCGGTTGAATCAAAGACGGCTGGGCGGCCTGGTGGTAAGAGGGAGTACCTTGCCTAGTAGTAGTAGCAACTGGCAAATTTTTCTGGTGGCCTTATGTATTCTGTTGGTTTGCTATCACACGGTAAAAAAGCAAAAGATATGTGAGGGTCGCTATTATTTAATAGCTAAACAGCCTTAATAGGCTTTTGGGCTAGATATAATCCTCCTGGACGCTGTTTACTCATCTTTCCCTTAGGGTCTCTTTCTTCTTTTTTCCAATTGGATTTCTACACAGAGCCATTGTGGTCGTTCTATGATTTATTGTACTTGTCCTAACCGTCTAATTCGTTGGGCTTTTGACATTGGTTATTTTTGACTCTTTGTTTCTTTTTTGATCTTCATTTCCAACCGTCTTTCGTATTTACTTCATCATATATCTTTAATTTCAGCATTCCAATCCCTCCTCTCCCATATTTTGATTTCATTATTGGACTTCATTAGCGGTCTCAACCATTCCGCACTTTCGATTCTCTTTTGTTATTCTTGCTTCCTTTCATGGCTATTTGCCCCCATCTTCGCTCCAGATATGTAAAATCTTGCGTTTTTTTCGAATTCGCACGTGTGTTCTTCAGTTTGTATATTTGTAGGCAATTATCTATACCATGCTGTGGATTTCCCATATGAAATACATGGTTTTTCCTTAAGTTATTCTTAGACCAAATCTGATCGTTCATTTTTATGTTCTTACTAGTATTAAGTTGTCAGCAAATGCCATACAGTGACGTTCATTACTTAGTACGACATATTCGGTCTTAATCTGATTTTCTTTTTAATTATTATTTCTAGGACCAAGTTGACATCGATTGAATTTTCTTTCCACTTCACTCCGATTTTGAAGCCATGAAAAGCTAAATAATCATATTTTAAACATGGATTAGAAGCATTCGCAAACGCTGAAAATGGGTGTGTTTAAAAAGCAAAAATTTGCGAACACTTGCGAAAGTTGCGAACGCTTTTTTCGATTCGCAGCTAATTAGACGAATTAATAATTTTATTGCTGATTTGCGAATAATCTCGCAAATTATCCATTGAGAATAACATTGATAATTCTCAATTATGTATTAATTGCTGGATATTTAGATAATATTTCGTCCCATAATCCAAGATTGAGTAACAAAGCGCGCTTGGTAACCATAACGACCTATCTATATACGCGGATAAATATCAGTATTTTTGGGCTCAAGTAATCACAATAATCTAATAGTATAAATAGACGCTGTCTGATTAACATATTGGAATATTTATTATGTATTAACAATTTAACATAATCTTAGTAAAAAATTTGCCCGATTCTCTTCGAATATAAACAACGATGATAAGAAGTTACAAAATCGTCTGCAACTCATCAGTTAATTATTCTTTCGAAATTTTTTTGCGCTCCCAAAGTGAAATATGGGTGGCACGAGACGTACAGTATGTCGCAATAGATCAACCGTTTTTAATATGTATGTACGTATTCAATTAATTTTGATAATCTGTAGCTTTGACCTTAATACGGTTTTCAATGTGAAATAGAGGTTCATCTGATTCGATACCGATTTTTGTTTGTATTTAATGATCTGGCCAATTTCAGCTAGCACTTATCTACGAATTAGTGGAAAAAGTGGACGGCTTTCATGATCAGTATATCAAATCGTTACCCTTACAAGGCGATAGTTTCTCCAGATATTTCTGGTTTTGTTCTAATTAAGCTTTTTTATTTCCGCGCTATCGAAAAACGCGATTATCAATCACTTCTAGACTTAGATTTTTTTAGGTCTTCTTATTGGTGTAGATAAATAGAAGTAATCACGTTTTCTTGGTGAGTAAAAAAACAAATTCTTGTTGCTTGTGTCATGTCTGCTTGTATTATATAAGTACATATTAAATTTTCCGAATGATTCTGCTAAAAAGGCGTATGTACAGGTTGCGCATAAAATGTTCCACCACGCTGAATAACGCGCTTACAATAACACATGTAGATTTGATAGTTGGTAGCGTTAAACTGTTTATTATAATTCACTTTCTGACGTAAGATTCACCAATCAAGATTCAAGAACAAGAGTTTAACTTTGCACCATTTGAAAGGCATTTCTTTATTGAAAAATAACAAAAGAAAATCATGAAAACTTAACAGGATTGGAAAAAATCGAATATAGAGCAGTGATTAAATATCAGTTTTTGAAAAAGGAAACGAATGAAAAGACAAAACTGAAACTCGGTGAAGTTTATGGGGATTCCGCGCCTTCGTTATCGACCATAAATTGTACAGCTGGAATTTAAACGCGGTCGTACGAGCGTTCTTGATCACCTGAACGTTGTCGCCCAAATTAGGTCACCACATCAGAAACGATTGAAGAAATTCAAGATAGAGTAATAAATGTTCACAGATTGAAACTGCGTGAAATTGTTGAAGCTGGGGGCATTTGAATCGACCGAATCTACAACATTGCAACAGCTCATTTGAATATAAGGAAGCTTTCTGCAAGGTGGGTGCCGCGATCGCTCACAATTGACCATAAACACGTACGTGCGTTAATGTTTGACGATGTTAAAGTGCAATCCGAATGATTTTTTACATCGATTGCTGCGTACCAAACATGGATTCATTATAGCACTGCAGGGACCAAGAAAACAGCCCAAACAGTTTCCCGTGGGCAACCGGCGCCAAGGAAGGTTAAAGCCACTTTATCGGCCAAAAAGGTCATGGTGACGGTGTTTTGAGATGTGCGCGGCATAATCCAGGTTGATTACTTACGAGAAGGGCAAAACGAATAATGCCGAGTGTTATGCCAGCTTATTGGATCGTTTCAAACAGAAAAACGTCCGCATTTGGCGAAGAAAAGAGTTTTGTCTCTTCAAGATAATAAAGACCAGGTATTTAGTGCACTTCCCTCGTATAATAAATTCATAGTAACTGTTCCTGGCAGAAATAATTTCGTCTTACCAAAGCTTCTAAAGAATGATGAAGGTAAAGGATAAAAGTGTTCTACAGGAACGTTTGCTATCACATTCCTAATCCAAGCGTCTAAATTACCTAATATTATTGCCCTATTGACATAAACCAAGAAGTGTACGTCCTCAGAGAATTGGAGTCATGGAAACCGAGGAGGCCATTCAATCTAACCCCTTGATTCATCCAATCCATTTCTCGGGAAACGTGCGATTCAAATAATCGCAAAATTACTGTTTATTCCTAAATTATTTCTAAAATATTACAAATCGGTGCCAAGTTGGATGGAGGATGTTTGCGATTTATCAAAAACATTAAATAAAACGCCTGATGTCATTGTGAGTTGCTGTCTTTGGCCTTCCAGAGGTTAGACAACTGTTTACGCATTGTATCTGTTTGGATGACAAGCATTTAAATGAGTTCTGCTGCGATCACCGAAATCGACAATTAGAGAAGAAGGCCTTAAAATGGTTTTAATCACAATTTCATTTGAATATTTTTATTAATAAAAAAATTTTTTAAACTTCAGAAATTATAAAAAAAAAAACAAGTGAACCAGGAAAGCATTTAACATCTATTCGATTTTCAAAAAACTTATTCAGTTATCAAAAAAATCCTCCAATTGATTCAAGAACATATTTAGTATGTCCCATGTTTTTAGGTTGATTTACGGTAGAGAAGATTAACCTGATTTTTTCTAAATGTCGTAGAAAAAGGAAAGAAGCGACTAATGACTATTGTAAAAAGGGATAAAATATAGACTTTATTTAATACAAAAATTATATTGAATCTAAATAAACATTTTAAGAGTATCCTTTTACCTTAAAAATTAAAAATTGCTGAAAAGACGGAAGCATTTGTAGGACACTTTTGTTTTACGTAATTTTTATTTTTTATTTATTTATTTCACATTTTTATATAAGAGAAATTATTTTATTTCACCTAATTCAATCTGTATTCTTGCCAAAGTTTTTCCTCTGGTTTCAGGGACCAATGTCTGCACGAATATTGTAGCCATCACCATGAAGATTGAAAAAATATAGAATGTTACATGACCACCCAAATGTGCATTCATCAGTGGAAAGACGAGCGTCACTATAAAACAAAATAACCAATTCACCATTATAGCTAATCCACTAGCTTTGCCTTTAATTTCAGGTGAGAAAAGTTCATTGATGATAGTTAAGGATACAGGTCCATATCCTAAGGTGAAGGCAACTATAAATAGAGTTAAACTTAAGACCGGCAGGAGCTCCATGTTAAGAATTTTAAATTGGATAAAATTTTCATTGTGATTATAAGCTCCTAAAGCAGCTAGCGAGATCCCCATTCCAATCGACGATAGCTTTAAGTAGAATCTTCTATTCGCCTTTTCTATAATTGTTACAGCCCAATACGCGCTAGCAACTTGAATGGTATCAACAATTATCGTTGCTAAATACGGGGGGAAGTCGTTGCCCACAGACGTAAAGATGCTAACCGTGTAAAACATGACAGCTTCGTTACCGCTGAGTTGCCTAAAGATCATGGTTCCTAATCCAGCAATAATTGCTCTCCTATTAGCTGTAGATGTGAACAAATCTTTGAATTTAGCATTACGAGATTTGACTTGATTCAGCAAATGCTCGATTTCAAACAATTCATTTTCGATATTGGAACAATCTAACAATCTAAAATATTTCAATCCATCAATAGTTTCCGAGGTTTTTCCAATTTTGTACAAGTATACAGGACTTTCCGGTACGAAGAACAACAACGAGGCAAATATTGCCGATATAACTCCCAAAATCAATGTCATTAGCCTAAAATCAAAAATCGCTCCTAGGATTGCCACGAGAAGTATCCCGATGCATTCGGATAACTCGAAAAATGAAATCAGCTTTCCTCTGATGGACGTCTCTGCAATTTCACCAATATACATCGGGATACTCACGAACATAGCGCCGCATCCTACACCGGCAAGAAATCTCGCCGTGAACAGCAAGTAAGGTTCAGAAAAATAAAGCCAAATCATGGCTAGGCTTCCTAATAGAGGAATTTCGGATACAATAAGAATTCTTCGGCGTCCAATTTGATCGGCTAAATATCCGGTAGGTAGTGCTGATGTTACGGCTCCTAAAGGCAGCATTGAACCGATTATGCCTTCTTGATTTTCGGTGGTAATGTTCATTTCGATTAACTGGGGTAGAGATGGAGATGTCCAGGCCAGAGAAGCTCCTACGCAGATGCCGTTTAAAGCCACTAAAGATGTAAAAAAAATTCTTTTATGTTTTTAATAGTTAGATAGAATGTTAATGAGAGCCCAGCATACAAAGTAAACGTGGTTTATATAAAAAGCGTGATTATAATAAATAAAATAAAAGTAGATTTTTTTTGCATTTATTATAAGCTTAGGTTATGTAATAATTTAAAATGTTTAAATTATTAAAAAATGCTCACCGGCTATTGAGATTAGATATTGCCTGCTCCTATCGCTTTTCACTGACGTTACATTTTCATTACTCTCCATCTTGATTTCATACGTAAATTTAATTTAAAGCAACAAATGTCGACTATCCACGTAGGAAAACGCAATTTCTCGGCACGTTTAGCACGTCTAATGTTGCACTTAATGAGAGTAGAATTAGAAAAGTATTGATTGATAAGATAAAACAGCTTAGAATTTCTTTATTTTCGAATTATCGTTGTTCTCTAAATTACCGACATAGCGTGTAAAAATGTATCTTTGTAACACACGGAATCTCCCTCTTGACTTGTACTTCCCGAAAATTCATTAATAAAAGTCTTCATTTGGCAATACCTTGTCTTCCTTTATATCTTTTAAAACCAAACTACCAATCAACTGTCATCAGCAGAATTATGAAAAGAAGCAGACTTCTTTATGGTTAAATTTGATGGGAAAACTCTCATGGATCGTATCAGTATTTTCTTTGATCACGATTGTTTTTTCTGTAGTTATGAATATGGAGTTATTTTTTAATAATAATCTTTTATTTCATTCTGTAAGGAATATATGTTGAAAACGTCAAGTTGGTAGCCTTGCATATATTTTTTTTTACAAAATTTAGGATAAGGTAATTGAAGATTGGAAGTTTTGGAATGTTTGGCGATGTTAAAGTACAATCCGAATGATTTTTGGCGATGTTAGAGCACAATCCGAATGATT
>LR736886.1:4036798-4053650 GCA_902654985.2 Oryctes borbonicus
GAATGATTTTTGGCGATGTTAAAGCACAATCCGAATGATTTTTGGCGTTGATCCATAACTGTTGACGAAACATAGATCTGTCACAGCACAGTAGAAGCTAAAGAACAGTCCAAACAGTGCGATCCGATGCCAAAGCACTTTGTCGGCCAGATCATGACCACATTATATTGGAATCTCCGCCGAATAATCCACGTTGATTATTTATCCCAACTAGAGCAAAACAATTAATGGGGAGTATGATACGAACTTATTGGATTGGAAAGAATTTTGTTTCATCAAAGCAATGCTTGTGGCGTTGGCAAAATTCCATGAGTCAGGAAACCAATTGCTTCTATATCCACCATATTCGCCATATTTAGAGCCCAGCGATTTCCTCTTCCTGAATATGAAAAAGAGGCTTGGCGAAAAAAGATTTGGCTCAAATGACGAGGCGATTGATTGTAGAAACAAACGTCTATTTTGGAGAATTTGTATTTTTTAGATGGGCGAAGCGTTCCATCAAGAGTATCGAGCTCAAAATAGGCTATGTTGAAAAATAGAATATAAAAATGTTTTTTTCTTCCCAAGACGAAGTATTTATTGAACTCCTCTAAAGCAGATGAGGTTATTCGAATTACGTTTAATATGCGGGGTTGGGCGAACATCTAAGAACTATGATCAGCAACCAATGGTTGAAATGAAAAGTATCTTTGGTAAAAATGAAATTTTGAGTCATTGTAATTGCTAAACAATTGTTAGTTGAAAAGTTAAATTATATATTATACAGAGTGTTTTACTTTTAAAAATGTTGATTACGAAAACGAAACACGTTTGCCCTATTGTGTATAACAGTTTAATTTCTGAACACTGGGCTTTCATTTAAAGTATTAACTTATATGAATTGCTGAAAATTTATCGTTTCAACCGACCAAAGAGGAAACTTTCTAAAGCTCAACAGCATTAAATGTATCATGTTCCCCTTTTTTAATACATTATTGAAGATCGATGTTTGCGACTAACTAGATGTTGTATATCATGATTTGCAAAGGAATTGACTGCATTTGAGGCAAATCAAGCGTAGTTTGATTAAATTGTAAGAAATAATGTCTAAAAAATAATTCCCTACATAATTATTACATCACAATCATACATTTACACCAGACCTTGTTTTCTTTAAGGTTACAGACAATGTTCTTGCACTTGACAATGTCCTCTAGCAACGGACCTACTTACTTACTTAAAGCAAATGTGCATGGACATGGTCATAATAGACTGCAAACATTTCGCGTTCAATTCTTGTACACGTGTACTGAAAGAACTAATATGACTTGCTTCGTATTTGTACTTTCCAAATACATTTAAGAAGCACTAAGGCTCTTTCGCAAGGTAAACGTGTGACTTTATCGACTAATTAAGAATCGTATAATTGATATGCGCCATCTATACTCTCGTTTATCTTTATCACACACGCGTATTACACTATATTCCTGCTTGCACCGTGATTGCAATAATTTATTTCCATCGCAAGTGTGATATGTTGATATTCGATTAAGGAGGCATATGATTTCAAGGCAGAGGTAATCTTACCAGGAAATCGATTGGTAATGTAGACGAAGGAAGTCATATTTTTGTTTGGTGTATTTTAGAGGTCATATGCACGTGGACATGTTAGAAATCTGAATTTGTTTGATAAAATGGAATGTTAACAATAACAAGAAAAAAAAGTTATAAGTTGCTCTTTATTTAAGAAGAGCTTTAAGCGTCAGCTCATGAAAAAGAAAAATTACACACTGATTTTTGCCTCTGGCATGGTTCACGAGTTGAGCTATAGTGATCAAGTACTTCCGGCCCAGTTAGTTTTGTCTCTGGCGTGGTTTACACGTTGAGTTACCGTGTTAACTGTTGTTTACCACCTTTCCGTCTCCTGAAGAAGCCCCAGTTTTGAATTTTTGGTAGAATTCTAGACAAAAAACCGCCAACATATTAGTGATCTAAAATCAACCATTCTTTTGTTATAGCGATTTTTCAAATTTGTTATTTATTTTTATCAGTGTTCCATAACAAAAACAACATTGAATCCAATGACATTTAATTATGCAAAAATTATTCTATTATAATTAAACTAATCTATCGAAAAAATAATGCTAAGATGGCTTAGCTTCCTCATGGTATTGATGGAATAATTCACGGCAAACGCAATAAAAGGAGAGAGAGAAAAATATACTAACACACGGACATGTTTTTGCCTACTCGGCGTCATCAGCGTGGTTTCGAGAGTATTTTTCATATCTCCACTCCCTCTCGAAACCACGCTGATGACGCCGAGTAGGCAGAAACATGTCCGTGTGTTAGTGTATTTTTTTTCTCTCCTGTTACTGCGTTTGCCGTGAATTATTCCATCAATACCACGAGGAAGCTAAGCTATCTTAGCACTATTTTTTTGGTTATTGTTTCTACGCATTTTCTGATGTGTTCTGTTTATAATCTATCGAAGTTTGTTATAGCGCGATGAACTAGTTTATTAGTGGCCTAAAATTAAAAATTAATCAAATTTGCGTAATTTAATAGGAAAACATACAATTTTACTTAATAATAGTTTTCGCAACAGGAACTTGGTTCATACAACGAAATTACACTTCTTGGCCCATTAGCAAATCATCTGCAAAGCTCCTAGAATGTTATTTTTTTGTTGGTAGGCCAGTTATGTAGACTAAGTAAAGCAGCGGCCATATGATACTATACTCTAGAATTAATTTTGAACTAAAGCGTTTGCTCATCAGGGTATTTAACAAACGAATAACGGTTTTCTACGTAGGAATTAAGTATCAAATAATAACAAAGGTTTTCTGATTTCAGGTATATGCCAAACCTTATTAACCGCTTACGTGATGTTCAAGAACATTACAGAACATCATCTTTTATTTTCAAAATCTCGTTTATTTTTGTGAACTTATTCAAAACTCGACGTTTCGCCCACAATAAGGCGAAACGTCGAGTTTTCGTTTAACAAAGAACAACCTGACACTACGTTATTATTTCAAGGTGTATGAGTCACATTTCGAAGCCGGATCTACTTGCTACTGTTATTCAGAGATAAATGAACACAGACCAAAGTGGCCAGTCTTGATCCGATAAGAAACATGGTTGGCAGTTCCGTTCTATTATTTTCAACATTTCCATTGACTCTGATCCTTAATATTACAACTTGATACAAACGAAGCTGCTCCCATCAAAGGAAGTCAATTTAAATTTGAAGACTATCAACTTAAAATTAATTTATAAGCTACTTCCAATAACTACCAGGCAATAATGGATGCCATCACAGCATTGCAGAGGTCTTCATTCTCGTCAGTCAGATCTTTGCAAATAGTAGATTACGCTAAGGCTTAAAGCTAAAAGTAGAACGTCGTATACCTTCGCAGTTGACGTTAGGGCAATTTAGTGTTTTTGGCATATTAAATTTAATTAATTAATTATATTCATTATAATTTTTTTAGGGATGGCAGCTCACTTATCAAAATATTAAGATTTGAGGTCTTAGCGAAAAGAACAATTCCTTTTTCTGTTCTTCGTTTACTTCGCTATGTTTCGTCGCTAATGGTTGTCGAGCTTTGATTACTAGAAAAAGTTGACAACCATTAGCGACGAAACGTAGTAAAAAAAACAGAAGAATTAAAAAAGGAATTGTCTTCTCTCCCAAGACCTCAAATCCCAATTTAAAACAAACAAAATTGAAGGATATCCTTATCAATTTTCTTCTATGCTGTGGCATCCTAATCAAATCGGATCTCATGTTACAGGGCAGCTAATATTTATCAAGCGTACTATAAATTACTAATTTGACGATCCATGGTATCTCCTAAATCTTCGATCAATGATAGGACGAGGAATTGCGAAGGCTATCCATTGGATTAGAGATTATTGCACTAAAAATATCAGATTATTTTGGATGAATTTGATACTACAGTCCGATGCTTTAAAAACCTTCACCAGGATAACAATTTTTTTGCTGAATATTTAGTTTTCTTCAAAACAAGAACACCATGCACGGAACTATCGATGAATAAAGCATAAAAATTAACCAGAAGCGGTAGTTAATTCATAGAAAACTCATAGAAATTCATAGAAAATAGAAAATTGATTAAACACATCCATCAAACACAACTTTGCACGACGATTCTAAATTAAAAAATGACGGACACACTTTTATCAATCTCGCAGAACACGTCTACATGATACATTTTTATCGCGCTAGAACTGGTACAATTATGATAATACTCAAATGTTATCCGTGTACGCCAATAACAAAATAGCTTAGCAATTAAAAAAAAAAAGTACTCCACATGTTATATATTTGAAGAAAAGTAGACTCAGTTAGTACTTATATTGTTCCAGATGTTAATTACGAAAGGCTGATTTTCCAATAAACTGCCAAAGTACGCGTACAATTAGCGTAATATTAGTACTTGAAAATAATTATATTAAAATACAGTTAAAAAGATAAACTTTAATGATAAGTGATAAAATCTAAAGTGTTCTCTGATGATATGTAAAAACACAACACATTTCGCCGAAAAAGTCGAATCCGCATTCAATCCGTTGTGCGATCTTCTCGAAGACGGGTTACTACTACACTTGTTAATACACTTCTTGATTGCCAACAAGAAAGGATAATCTGCGAGAATGTCCTCTGAAAAGACCGAGTACGAGTACACGCCGATGGAGGGGCGTTTGACCATCGATAATAAGCTTGATATTGAGGAAGAAGCAAAGCACGAAGAGAAGAATTCGTCCAACGCCGACGCGAGGATGACAGTTGAACGATTCGCTGTTAGTGAGAATGGTGACAAGAGTAACAACAATAACAATGATGTTACCAGCAACAATAGCAAGACTTTCTTGTATTTAGCCACGTGTATAGGTAAGTTCTTTAATATTTGTTTTTTGAGCGTTTTATATTTATCACATTCACATAGTCAAATTTGTGTTATTTTCGCTATTATTGGCCCTACGAAATCGGTTAAATTAGTAAACTGCTATCTTTTTTAAATGGAACATCCTGTATATTTTTAAAATTAATAAAAAGTTAGAGTGGTTTTTAGTTTTTTTTAAAGATATGCGTTCGTAACTTAATAAGTATTTATAGTGGCTGTTGTAATTCTACACCAAACGAAGTAGCGTACGTCTAGGTGTCAAAAGGGTACATTTCATGAATAAAATGATATCAGGAATTGAACTATTTTTCAAATTTTTCCAAAATATACAGGCTGTTCCCTAAAAAATAGTAAATTTTTTTATGAAAATTGATTGTTCTATTGTTTTTCTACTAATTGACGAGCAACAAACACACTACTTGTTTGTTGATTTAACCCATTTCATATACGAATCGATAATAACGAAGATATCAACCATGGCCGTTAATTTGAATCATCCTGTATAAAGCCTACTTATAGGTTTTTGTGCAATAAAACCATATCGTTTAAGTCCATTAAAATCTAATAATTTCCTTCAAAATCCATTTTTAATCAAATTTACTTAGCGTCTTGAGATTAAAAGCCTTATTTTTGACCCTCATAAACTTTATTTTAACAGATTTTCTCAAAAATGCTTTTTTTGAATAGATATTCTGACCAGACTTGTGATAAGCGACTCCGAAAACTACCGACTAATTTTTTTTTAAGTGATTTTTCCAGAATAGTGGGGATATTAGGCTATATTATAGATAATGCCTTGAAGTACTATAGGTTTAAATTGGCATATTTCGAAAAAAACAAAAGGAAATGGACTTTGAAGGGGAAAAATAATACTAAATGATAGCATAAGCAGAAATTACTAAAAAAGGATCGTTGTTCTTATAACAGAATCTCAAAATATCACCGAAAACCGTTCTTTTAGCACTTTTAGGTTAGGATATCTCGAAATATTGATTTGGAATCAGAGCCAAATTTACAATCAAATGTTTCATTCAGGTGGTAACAAAAAAAAATCAAATTTTGTTGAATTGCGTAATAATGGTATGCATTTAATTCGGATCACTCTGTATAAATAGATACTTTTTGTTACCATTTTACAAGGAAAATTTAGTTATGATAAATTAAATATTAGACTACGTTTCGGAAATTTTGTAAAATTTCGGGCTAAGAATGTGAATCGCCTTTTACGAACTGTTTTCTTAATATTAAGAATTGAAAACTTTATTATTTTCTACTGGTTCTTCTGGTTTTTATTAAATTTTTCTTAACTAGTGTAGGTACAGTCAGAGATTGGTCCAGATTTACGTAATGTTATAAATTTTGTTCATAGCCTTTCTGCGAAGACAAGCATATGTTAATTCTATCGATATCTACCAACTAGGGAGTCTTGAAAATATCAATGTACATTCTGCATCTTACAAGTCAGTACTTTAATGTTTAGTGGCATAATTCAAACCAAGTAAGTGAAAAATCACCTCGCTTAACGTATCGATTAAATTGGTGCTTTGCCATATCAATATTTCAAGGAATTAAAATATTTTCCATGTTAGCCAACATCTTTAGAATATTTTATCCAATTTTACACAGAAATTATGACTTTGTTGTTGTTGAAAAAATGTTTCAGTAAAAAAACGGAAAAGAAATCCCGTTCTTTAAAGTTAATTGTTTGTATTGCTTCAATTGGAGATAAGCACGTAACGAAACGTATGTAAACATCTCCATTTTTTTTTATTTACGCTTCGCGTAGGAATGCGTGCAAATTGTTTTGTTTGAAATTAGCATAAAGGAATTTTTGCACATACGTTACTTCTTTTATTTTTGCAAAATTGCTTATATGCACAAGCACCTACCAGGACAAAAAGCCGGCCATATATTTTTATTATTTGACATGCTGTATAGAAGTAACATATTAAGAAAATATATTCTTTTAACAAACGACCTTCGTTGAAATTATTTTGCAAAAACCTTTATTAATGTCTTTTAATACTGGATATTAAAAAAATAAAACTAGGGATTTAAGAAATGCATGTTTGCATTGTGATACGTAGATCTGCCCTATCGGTATGTTAACTGGTTTTGTGGAAAAAAAGTCGTTATTGACGAGAAGAGCAGCTTCGATTTGCGCGAATACATGGAAAATGATTGTAAACGCATGTACAGTCAATGACTACCGAACGCTTGATGGTGGCAAGCTGATTTCTAAATGCTAATCGCTATATACCGGGTGTTCATTTGAAAACTACCACTCTAAATTTCTGGAAATTTGGAAATTTATTAAAAATTTCCTGAAACACAGAGATAACGAATGCAAATGGCACTTAAATTATAAATCATTATTGGAATATTCTTCTTCGTGGAATTTTCTCCACTAAAAACTGTACTTGAGAGTTAATAAAATCACTACAACTGTAAATAGAGACCTCACGAATCTGTGGGCTTAAACTGCTTTGACATAAAATCAACAACATTGTTTTAATTTCCGTCAATATCAATGCTTACTAGATAGGACCTTTGGAGTTTCATTTGCTTTTGATGAAAGAATATGGAATAACAAGAAAACCCTTGGAAATAGGTATAGGCAAATTTGAAAAACCGAACTTTTTAACTTTGAAGATGATGTAATTGGTCATCAAATTTCGAACATTCTGTATGTATACGATAGATCAATTGTCTGTGTGGATTTTGAAAGTATCATTCTTGTGCTTCCGTCTACCCCCTTACCAGCAGTCGAAAATGGGTAAAAGGCGCTATATTAAAAATAAGATTACATATTTCAAAATTTTCAAAATAATCAAGATATCTAAGAAACAAATGAAAATAGGTATGGGGAAACCAGCTAGAACATAGCAAATTTTCTCAGGAATCCAAAAATGAGATAATATATCGGGTGTTCCATTTAATATGAGCAAGTTAATGGTGACTTCCGGTATAACCGGGAAAAAATATTTAAAAATGAAAGAGAATCTTGGAATCCAAAAATTCAGAATTCTAACCACGGAAATTTCTAACGAATGACTACCGTGAGAAACCCTGTATATAAACGTGGGTAGTTTGAAAAGTTACAAGCCTCATTGCACCATTATTTGCTGTGCAGTGAAATTCATTTGCTGAATTTAAACGTATGGTATGACCAGCTGGACGTTCAGGACAGGTCATAATTGACGCTATCGGAAAAGACCGTCAAAGACTGTGTTGAGAAACAAAATTGTATTCAACAAAAAAAAATAATTCTGTAAAGGCTGGAAACTTTTTAAGTTACCCTCATATAATACTTTAGCTTTATGTTGCACGTATTTTTTTATTAGGTCTTTTAATATATAACGTTAGGTATTAGCCTTTTTTAATTATGGATCTCGGTAGGTATTAAGTAAAACGAAATACATAAGGAAGCGTAGCTATAATAACAAAATTGCTCAAATGTAAAGAAACATTCGTTCTATTTCAAATTCAAGGATTAGTTGCAATAAATTATGTAATAATCATTTTCTCGGTATTTTAATTTTTGTTATTCGACTTCCGTAATTCCCCACGAAGGTAATACAGGGTGTATCAGAAATAATTTTGGCAATAAATTTAATTAGAGAAATTTTAAATTAAATCAAATATTATTTCAGTGTGCGTTTGTACATATATACAGTGTAGGTACAAAAGATATCGCAACTTATTTAGGACTCATTCTACGTATTGTACATACCATAAGTTCTTATTTGTCTCGTTTATTAGTAAGATACGCAAGTATAAATAGTGCCAAAAATTTCTTTAATTTTTCATAATTAATACGTCTGGGAATTCGCGATCGTTTCTTTTAATCAACCTAGCAAAATGCGTAAGCATTTACATCAACCTTGTCAATTCCTGATAATTTGTACATAGAAATCTTTACGTCTACGTCATCGATGTGCAAATGAACTGTCGGGAATGCGCTTGTAATTTTGTATGATACGTAATTTTGTATGACTCGTGCATAAGTTTGCACGAGATAATTTGTTAGGATAGTTTCATTCGAGATCGATCCGATTCAAAAATCATAACATTAATGGCGTTTAGATAAACGTAAATGTTGCGTTATTGTTAATGTTTTACCGATGCAGATCATATTCGTATCTCGTGTCGAGCGAAGTATGCAAATTGAGCTGCCGCTATTGTGTTATCGAATTGAAATTGCTCGTTTTTTTTCGCCATTAAATTGGTGAGAATTATTCAAAATATAACGTGTAATAATTCGCAAAAGCATTGTATGTGCGCTGTACCCGGGTTTCTTCTTTTCGTTGGAATACGTTAGTGTGGATGTGCAAAAGGCTAATAGTGAATTATCATGGTATTGTAATTTCCTACGTCATATGTTAAAGATAAGAGAATAACGATCCCAAATATACGATTCGCTTTCGTTGATACTATTATCAATGGAACAATAATTTTTTTTTTGCTTTTTATGCAAAAATTCCTGACCTACTTTATGTCTAGTGAGTATAAGACATTAAAACAAAATCGCCTTCTACGTACAACCTTGCTATTGGTATCTTGGAAACCTCTTACTTCTTCCCTCGGTGCATTAAAGTGTGAACAATAATAAATATAGGCGATGCAGAAATATTTTGAAGATTCTCTTTTAAAAATATGAGTATTTAAAATGTACACTGCCGTTCAGAGAAGTTCGGACGGTTAGTAAAAAACATGAAAAGGTTACAGAAACAAACGAAACTAAAAGCAAAATACAATTTTATTGTATGTACAGGTAAAAAAGACAAAAATAAATAAATAAAAAGTTATTCTGGCCTAATATAACATACTGAACATTATATTTTTTTTTCATCGAAAAAGCCTCCTTTGCTGTTAATCACCGCTCGAACTATTCTAGGCATTCTTTCGATAAGTTTTGTTAAAATGGATTGTGGAATATTAATCCATTCGTGTTGCAGAATATTCCGTAAATGTTCTTGTGAAGTTGGGCGTATTTTTCGGATCCTCCTGTCCAGTTCATCCCACAACAACTCTATCGGGTTCAAATCTGGGCTTTGTGGGGGCCATGTCATTACTTTCAGGGTGTGCTGTTCTTCTTGCTCCTTTAGACAGTTCTTATACACTAACGCGGTGTGTTTTGGGTCCTTGTCATGCATGAATGTAAAGTTACGGCCTATTATACGCAATCCTGATGGCACTGCATGATTCTGGAGTATTGCAAAATAATTTTCCTTCCTAATTACGCCCTGCACTCTGCATAAATCTCCCGTCCCAGCAAAGGAGAAACATCACCGCACTAACACAGGACTACGCTCTTGCTTCACTGTAGGCACAATGCAGTTCGGGATCACTTTTCGGTTTTAGATCTTCGGACATAAACTTGTCGATTTTACCCAAAAACCTCAAACTATGACTCGTCACTCCAAAGCACGTGTTTCCAGTCATCTAACGACCAATCTAGATGAGAACGGGCCCATTGTCGCCGTTTTGCTCCGTTGCCCCGACGTAATAAGGGTTTTCGAATGGCAATGCGTCCATGAAGGTCCGCTTGTTGAAGTCGACGTTTTACCGTACTCGCCGAAACTTGTTCTTCACGGCCGCGATTGACTTCGGCTGCTATTTGTGGCGCTGTTAATTTTCTATTGCGTTTGCTTAATAATACAATTCTCAAATCTTCAGCTTTTGTTGTTTTCCTAGATGCTCCGGGACGAACACGATTTTCTATAGTTCCAGTTGTCCGATATCGCTTTAGGATGTCATTTACTGTTGAACTTCTCATATTTATTTTTTCAGCAATTTGTCGCCCCGAATATCCTTCTTCAAACAGCCTAATAATACGTGAACGTTTTTCTACACTGGTGGGCTGGCCACGTGCCATTTTGAAGTAAATTTTCTTAAAACTTTCGCGCAAAAACGACAGATGCACACCAACACACGTTTAACAGTAAAACGAAGCAAATTTATATCTTTACGCCCGTGATAAATAAACAAGAATGATACTGCGGTATATTTCCTCAATGTATTGTTCGTTAATAATCCCCAAACGACCCGTTTCAAAAGATCGGCACTTCCGAGAAATTCTTGGAATGATAATAAAAGGGACTTTATTGTGGTTGTCGCAATATTTCTACTTTACATAATAATTTATGGCTTTAATCCCTTAGAAAAGAGTGTATGCTTAATATTTTTCTAATTTGATGTATTAATAATTGTATACAGTGTGATATAATAGATTTTTATTGTATGACCGAAGTTCACTGAACGGCAGTGTATGCATTTGTGACAGTTATCTTCACAATACAGGCAGTAAAAGACAAAAACATCTGGTATTCACCTCGTTATTTGAATCTGCTCAAGATCACGACATATACCTTCTATTTCTTTCAAAGGAAAAAAGTTACGTATAACAAACTATTGTCGTATTAAATTTACTCTTCTAGTAATTATTTAGGTGGCACTTTGTTGATAAAAAACAGAAGAATATAACGTGATTAAATATGATTAGCTCCCCGACATTGACCTATCTTATCATTTATGTGTTTCTTTCTTTCTTGCGCCAGCGTGATATGCTGTCTTATTTTACTTTTTTGAATATTGTTGTAAAAGTTTCAACTGTTTATTTGTGCCAGTATTTTTGATTTTTTTTTAAATTTAAAATGTCCAAAATTTGTGCTATTTTTTGTCGTAAAAATTTTGTTTTGCCTTTACCTCCTTCTTAAGATAAATAAGAGAAATAAGATATATTGGAATGAGGGCTACTCATACACTTATTTAGCAGGTACGGCGGCAATTTTTTGTTTTTTTTTGAAAATTTGATAATGGCAACGTTTTGTGCTCATCATATCTTTAACTGTGCTGCGAAAATTATTTTGTGCATTGTTTTAGAGATATCTAAGAATGAGGGTTGATAAGGACACATATTCTATAGTCACCCTAATTATTCCTTTTTTTTTTGAAAATTTGTTTCTTTTGTTTTTCATTTTGCTATAGCACTATCAGGATATTTTACGCAAAGTTTCATTTTCTATCGGATAATTGAGATATATATATATAGGGTGTTCAATATAAAAATAGCACTGAAATGCGATGTGCAATTGTTTTTTCACAACACTATCGTGATCAGTGGAAAAATCACTATATCTTTGGTAATTCAACCAACATCTTAATTGCAACAAATGTAGCAATAGTGGCTCGATAATTTTGAATAACCTATGTATATGAAGAATACCCCACTAAAACCTGATTGAAATATTAATCTCGAGGTTATTAACTTGTTTTATGCAACCTGCTAAAAGTGCTCCTTTCTGAACATCTTCCGAACAAAATGTTGACCCCTTATCGTTACAAAACTTACACAATATTGATATAATTTTTTTTTGTGCATAGGTTATCGCTTCTTCTTTTCATGTTTAGCAATAAGCGACATTGTAACGATTACGTGTATGTAGATGGACATACGTATAGTAAAAAAAAATATCCTGCCATGTATCAGCAGCAATCACTAATAATATTTCAATTAATTCGCACATTTAATTTGAAGTGTCACGCGCCACATATGCTTTGCCCGATTTAATGTTTTAAAATAATCACCGTTTTCTACGCCCGTCTACGCGCCTTTGCGATAAGGCTGGCTTGCTTCTGAAAGGAACAATATCAGAGTTCAGTGCCAAGAGGTTCAAAGACTGATAACTTATGTTTCTATGGAGCCACGGGTATAATCTTCGTATGATTGTGCGGAGAATATACAAGGATTTTTCGATCTGTTTTCGTAATTAATAACAGTACAAAGGTGAAATTTTTGGAAAGGCTGTTTTTGTGTGAAAAAGTTGCTTGTCCGACTTTTTGCCAACCTTGTATACAGAGAAATTTAAAATAAAAATAAAAAAATACAATAAAGTTGATCAATCTAGTTAGTTTAATTAGTCGATACTGATATCGTGCTTATTGTTATCATTACATTATGATTAAGTGTCGATAAAGCATTATCTAGTGCGCGATGGGAGAACGAAATTTGTATACTTGTATTACTTTTCTAAGTAAACCATGTTAGTGTTAGAGTTTTTTTTGTTATAATATTCCTAAATTAAAGATAAAAATGTTCCATGCTTATCTGTTATTATACATTATATTTTTTTATTCTTACTTATAAACAAAAGTTCAATCTTCACACAAAAAAAAAAAGAACAGGCATGGGAAATGTAATACGTTTTAATATAATTTATTATTTGTACCTTTCATTATCTAGTAACAGCCAGATTTTTTTTTTAACAAGAGACATACCAATATATTATTATATCATGAATGGCTAAATTGAACGTTAATATCATTAGCGCCATGTGAAGTGACGTTCGTCCATATGCGGGCTCTTGGTCCGAGTGATCCTAGTTCTGTCGTTGGTTGTCCGGTCCATCTTCCTCGTCCTGGACTCCTTTCTCTGCCGTGATCCTAAAAAAGAAAGATAAACGTTAGTATTGCGTATTCATTATGAATGATAATACTTACACGAACCTACTAAGGTAGTCGTAGGTGGTCTTGCCCCTTGGTCCTGAAGGGGTTCTCGTTCGTTTGCCTCTTCCCGAAGAAGTTTTTGTTGAGCCTTGCAAGGAATTCCTGGAGCTCCTCAGGCTCGCTCAAGTGTGTCGATGTCGACAGCGAAGTGCGTCGGGATACGTGTAGTACTAATCGCCAGCAGCGATTTTTTACACTCGCAAGAGAGGTAATGTAAGTGGATGCCGCCGTGACTCAGATGGGGCTGGCGTATGTGTGACTTATTGTGTTTGTGGGTTGAGGCTGGAGTTGGAGAAGATGGGATATAATGCCGATCCTGGTTCTGGTCCAATTGCGGCTTTTACAGCCTCGGCTTTCGCTCTCCCTATCCCTGGCATTTTATTACGTAAAGTTATCTCCATTCAACGATTTTCTTCTCTCAGCGTTCTTGAAGCTTCTTCTTTAATGCAATATTTTCCTGTAAATATGTATAGAATAAATTCTATTTAATTTTTATAATAACTTTGTCCGGTAGTGAATGAAAGATTGCTGATACTCGTTAACATCGTCGCGTGGTAAGCGGAGCTGAATAGGAAAATGTGTCGGTGAAAGATTTCTCAGTTTCGGTGAAGTTTCTCCGTTTCAATAAAATATTTCTCGTTTTGGTATTAAGAATTTTCCCACACGCTGAAGCATTTCTCCATCCCGATGTTAATCTTATTTCCCGAAGTGGAAAAATTCACTAACATTTCACCGATTCGGTACGTACAGCGTCTTCATCTTCAGAACCATCCGAAAATAACATAATTATTTTTGCTTTTTTTTGTGAGAAATCTGTTGCAGTACATCCTACGTAATATAGAATTTAGATAAACTATAACTATTTATACCAGTTTTGCTTCCAACAAATTGATAATAAATCCTTCTTTTTGTTCCAGCTAACCTGATAGCATTCACAGCTGGCATATGCCTAGGATGGACCTCACCAGAATTACCAAAACTGGAAAGTAACGTCACCTCACCGTTACCTTCACCTACTACACCGTCCCAGTCAGCATGGATTGGTTCTTTGCTGCCGCTAGGAGCAGCTATAGGGCCATTTATTGCAGGATATTTGGCCGACTCTATTGGACGAAAGAAAACATTATTATTAGCTGGATTACCGTTCGTTGTATCTTTCTTATCGGCAGCGTATGGGTCGATTATTGATATATTCTACGGGTTGAGGTTTCTTAGCGGTCTGAGCGTTGGTACCGTTTTCACAGTGTTGCCAATGTACATCGGGGAAATTGCTGATGATTCGGTTAGAGGAGCTCTGGGCTCTTTCATGCAATTATTCGTTACTGGTGGTCTACTATTTTCTTACTCGATCGGACCGTACGTTTCCATATACACGTTCAATTTAATATGTTTGATACCTCCAATAATGTTCCTTCTGGGATTCTTCGTGTTGATACCAGAAAGTCCTTATTCTTTACTGGCTCAGAATAATGAAACCGAATGCAATCAAGCTTTAATCAAGTTTAGAGGTACCTCGGATGTTAAGAAGGAAATGGAAGTCACCAAAAGCGCTGTAACGGAAGCTAAAGCCAACAAAGGATCTTTCACTGATATTTTCCAAGCTAAAGCTACTACGAGAGCCATGATCCTATCCATTGGACTGGTGACTTTCCAACAATTCAGTGGCATAAACATTGTTCTCTTCTACACTTATGCGGTGACCGGAGGTAGCATGAGAGCTGACATTGGTACCATTATGGTAGGTGTTATGCAGGTCGCCTTTAGCTGCATCACACCGCTTTTCGTCGAAAAACGCGGCAAACGTTTTCTTTTGTTAGTATCCGCTATTGGTATGACAGTATCCCTAGCCGGTCTTGGATATTACTTCAGATTATTGGATACCAATTCACCAACAAATTCCATTTCCTGGTTACCTCTAGCGTGTTTGGTGATTTACAACGCCGCCTATTGCGCCGGATTTGGACCATTACCCTGGGCTATTATGGGAGAATTATTCCCAGCTAATATAAAATCGGCTGCTTCCACACTAACAGCTGCAATATGTTGGTTTTTAGCATTCTTGATCACCAAATACTTTTCGGTGGTGGTAGAGGCTGTTGGTGCTGGAATTTCGTTCTTCATCTTTAGTATATGCTGCGTTTTAGCAACTGTGTTCGTTTATAAATTTGTACCTGAGACTTCCGGCAAGAGTCTTCGAGAAATCCAAGATATTTTGGAAGGAAGCGACTAATAGTAAATGGCCGTTTTATTTCTATGTTAACTTGCAGTGTTGTGCTCTGAGAAAATTATCCCAAAATTATCACCATTTCAAAACGATGTACTCTTCATACCAGATAAAAAATAGCAAGATAAAACAACGAAGACGGAAAAGAAATTTTCTCAGAGCACCGCGTTGACGAAATTTCCAAAAAAGTTTCGAAAGAAAACTATTGAACAACTTCATGATATTTACGCAGAAGCACTGCACGTATGGCCATATGCTTTATTATCAAGCTCAAAGACTGTTAGTATAATTTCCCAAATAGTCAAATACTTATTATCACATAAAGAAGACCGTAGTATTTATTTAGATTATGCCAGGCGAAGAACAAATACCAAAATAGTAATAATAATAAAAATATAATAAGGCAGGAGTGGGATTCTAAAGACTAGAATAGAACATGTTTTGGGTTGAAGGTAAAAAAAAATCTAAAATTCGTTAAAATTATTTAAAATTTTATTGTCGTACCGTTTTATTGTAAATTTTATACCTTATATGAATTATCTTATTATTATTATAATAATCATTATTCCTGTACACTGTAATTGTTTACTGTGATATATGTAATATTAGCGTATTCATCGCTAGTTATTGTTTTTTCGTCGTTTCAACTGTTCAGAATAAATGTTATTCCTGTTGATTTGTTTTTTTTTTCTTGTACTAATGGACCTTAATCACTATAGTGTGTTCTTGTTATCTAACACTGACTAACAATAAGTTCATTTGTGTGACGCATTACAGATGACACATCAATCTTTATGTAACATAGAATTGTTGTTTATAACAATGGAATGACAAAAATGAAGAGACAAATAAGAAATTAACAAAAATGGAAATGTCTTTTTCTAAAATACATCGTGAAAGCCCGTGTTAGATTAAAATTTAAATATATAATTTAAATAAATTACGTTAAACAAAGCGCTCTTAAATATTTACCAAGGAAAAATAAGGAACAAGTGCCCGAACTCAATTTAAATTTTAATGTGTAATTATACCAACGCATGCAAATTAATTATTCTATTTTTAATAAAGGTGAATGCATAAACCTCTGTTGTTTGTTAAACCGTAGTTTTTTGTCAACCTCAAGGTATTTTGCGTAATATTCGTGATAAAAAAAAACTATTTGCATCGAAAGTATTGCTTTTCTCCAGATAAAATCGGTAACATACTT
>LR736886.1:4065189-4095275 GCA_902654985.2 Oryctes borbonicus
TGTATATTTTGTTTTTTTTATTATTATTTACTATTTCTCTAAATTCGTCCTGTAATTGGCTTTTGGGCTGTTGGGTAATAAACCATTATTATTATTATTATTATTATTATTATTATTACCACTTTTGAAAGGTTCCTACCACACTGAAAGTGGTACCCGTCTCCAAAACATGATTTTCAAAGGCTTCAACAGATTCTTCAGGTGATTAAAACCGCTCCTCAGATGTTGTTGTAGACCATTCAGCATTAACTATTCTTCGATCCTCTAAAACAATGCCTGCGCAACAAAAGAAACAAGCAATCATTTCCTTGGAAATGGTTCGTGAATGAACAACTTTTGTTGGATTTGGTTCATCTGGGAGCACCAAACCTTTGTTTGATCGTTGCTGTATTTCCGTTTCGTTTTTTTTTTTTAATAATAGAACAAATTGTATAATTAATCTCCGTGTTATGTTTAGTAAATACAAGAAAAAAACGATGAAAACCAAATTAACACGAATTAAAATAAAAGAAAATAAAATTTAATAAAAAAAACAATGAATTCTGGGCATGTCCGATTAAAACATAGAGTTAACTAAAACAATAATTTTAAGAAAATAAAGATGAAGTCGAAAACAAAAAATAATACTCGAAGAAACTAAAATTTACAAACAATATATAGAAAAGTAAAAGTAAAAAATAGTAACATCAGAAAACGAATTAGGCAACAAAGTCAAAAATGAACTTATATAATAGAGGCGGCCGTTGATCCACAAGAATTAGCCAATCAAAATCAATAGACTTATTAGATCATATAACTACCATATACTTTCTCCGTATGTCGCTATGTTGAGGGCCTAGCTTCTTTAGACTTTATGTGTTCTAGCTTTCTATTTTTTACCTAATTACCTGTAGATCCTTGAAACTTCAAACTGCATTAGCCATGACATTTAGCATTAGAAATGTAATCTATATTTTTTCTATTTAGCTTTCTTTATTAAGAATATTCGATTCATCAATTGACGTTATATACGTTTTTTAGATTTTACTAATTGCTAATTAAATGATTATATCTCATAAATATTCTATTTCATTGTTTTGGTACTTATTTGAGAGAAAAATTATTGATTCCACATTATGCGATACGAAAAGTTATCGATATCTGTTAAAAAAATGCAATGCAACTAATTTCGAAGGGAATGCTAACTATGTAAATTGTACCTGGTCAGTGCGAGGGGTAACAACATGATATTCGCGTGGTGGGATAATGTTAGATCGAGGGGTAATTTGCTTGTGACCATTGGAATAGGTAAGATTCTTTGATGTACTCACGTATTCAAGTATTGCAATTCTCATCAAATTCAACCTTGATAAGTATATAAGTGAAGGTGCTTTGCTTTCTTTTGTTTGTGAACTTTTGAGGAGACCTCCAAATAGAAGGTTAAAAGATCAATTCGGTCTTCAAATGCAAGTTATCCAAATTTATATTTTGCTTTTTACTTTTCTTCGTTTATTTTTTTGCATATTTTAAGAACATTTCACATAGACCTGCTTCTTGTTTTCTTCGTGCAATTAGACGCTAAAGAAATATATTTTTGCAATTCAAGAATTTTAGCCTCAGGCAGCACCTTTTTCCTATTTTTACCTTTTACATTTCGTAGTTTTTCTTCTGATTTACTCTTGATTATCTACATTATCTAAAAGTTTTTTTTTAAACAAAAATATTATAAAAAGTATCTTAGCGTGAGTTTTGCGCTAAATTCAGATCTTAATCTAATTTTTTTTTTGCGATTATACACTATCCGACAAAAACATAGACGCGGTATCGTTTCTATTTACAAAACAAAGTTTATAAACATTATATAAAATGAGGGTTATTAATAATTGTTATGTAAATAGTTCATTTATAGATATTTCTGGGTATTTATTGCTTTATGAGGGGTAATTGAGATTTTCCCAGATCAAAATAGGAATTTTAAATGCGACAAAAATTTACACCCTGTGCATTTATTACATTAACATAAGCAAAAATGTTTTAATTCGATACTTCTCCTTATATACAGTGGCTGTGCTGGTAAAGTGTACACATTTCACCACGAGAAATTATATTTTATAAAGTGTTTGCAATATGGGTAGAAAAAAGCAATTATCCTTGATAGGAAGGGGCAAAGTTCTAGCCTGGCACCAGGATGGTGTTAGTAAGAAGGAAATTGCTCGTCGGTTACGAAGAAGCGATCATTCCGTTAGAAATTTCCTAAAAGATTCGGAAAATTACGGCAAACCAAAAGTCCAGGGGCGACCGAAAGCTGTAAGTGAGCGGGATAAACGCATGATATTGCGATGTGCATCCAATTCGTCTGCGTCGGCGAGAGTTATTGCAGAACAGGCAGTACTACAAACGCACGTGAGTAATGTTCAAAGGATTTTAAAGGCGTCACCGGTAATATCACGGAAGAAAATGTTGAGAAAACCGCCACTTTCGGCGAAACACAAAGAAGCGAGGTTGAGATTTGCTGAAGAACACGTATCCTGGAAGAAACAATGGGAAAAAGTTATATTTTCCGATGAGAAACGTTTTAATTTGGACGGACCGGATGGGTACTCGCATTATTATCATGATCTGAGAAAGGAACCAAAAGTGAAAATGACCAGACAATTAGGGGGTTGATCTGTGATGATATGGGCAGCGATTGGATTTCGCGATAAAAGTGGGATAGTATTTTGCACAAACAAAATGATGTCTGTGACGTATAAAGACTTATTGCGTGACAATCTTCTAGGTTTTGGAAACCAATGGGCCAGGCGCAATTTTGTTTTTCAGCAGGATAACGCGCCAATTCATAAAGCAAAAACCATTACTGAATGGTTTAAAGGGAAAAAGATTAAAACTTTACAGTGGCCGGCACGGTCACCAGACTTAAACATTATTGACAACATGTGGGGTGAATTGGCACGTCGCGTTTATGGCGGAGGCCGTCAATATTTCACGGTCCAGGAACTGAAAACTTCAATAGTGACTGA
The DNA here is from genome assembly GCA_902654985.2 of Oryctes borbonicus. Classification (NCBI taxonomy): domain Eukaryota; kingdom Metazoa; phylum Arthropoda; class Insecta; order Coleoptera; family Scarabaeidae; genus Oryctes; species Oryctes borbonicus. The sequence goes on from LR736886.1 coordinate 4,068,189, forward strand.
ATGGCAGAATATCCCTCAAAATTATGCATTAAATTTATATAAATCTATTAATAACAGACTATTGGAAGTGATTAAGAACAATTGAGGATCTACGCATTACTGATCACTCGTTTGTTTATTTTTGTTTTACATTTGCAACAGAGCGTCTAAATTTTTGTCGCAGAAATTGTTTAAACATTAGAGTAATAATTTATTATTTAGTTCATATATTACTGGAGGAGATATTTTTAAGTTTATTTTACTTTTACGAATAAAAACTTAATTAGATATCTTGCTAGTTTCGCAAAGAAATGTTGTAACCTGAAAACCTTTAAAACATCTTACCGCGTCTAAGTTTTTATCGGGGAGTGTATGTGCTTGGTCGCGTAAATGTCTTCATTCTCAGGCATTCTGTTTTTTATTTTGATCCTTTCGCTCCAATCTGAGATAAAACATATTAAAAGATAACATAAATTTTTGAAAACCGAACCCAAAAGAATGTAATTTTTTTCACCGATACGACTATTACATATCTACACAAGTTACTTATGAGATTGCAGTATTTTAATTAAATAATGTAATTATACTAATGTGATTATCATAATCTAAAATCTCCACAGCTAATATAGCAGCACTAATTGCTGGTATGATGACAACATGGACTTCGCCAATATTGCATGTACTCCAATCCAACGAGGACAATCCTTTGGGAAGCCCGATTACCGCAGCAGAAGCGTCTTGGGTAGCATCTCTTCATCTGTTCGGCGGTATATTCGGACCCTACCCATATGGATACCTTCAAAACAAGATCGGAAGAAAATATTCTATTCTGTTGACGGTTATACCTTATATACTCTCCTATGCGATGGCAGCATTCTCTGAGCGAGTAGAATTGTTCTACATCGTTAGATTTTTAGCGGGAATTGGCATAGGCGGCGTATATTCAGTGATACCCACTTACATTGCTGAAGTTTCAGGTGTCACCACTCGCGGTATGCTGAGCTCTACATTTCTGGTGTTTATATGCCTTGGAATGTTACTGTCGTTCGTTTTTGGTCCGTATTTATCCGTAAGAAACTTCAATTTGTTAGAATTAATATTTCCTATCTTAATGATCGCGTTCTTCTATTTCCTACCGGAAACTCCATACTGCTTAATGGAAAAAGATCGTAGAGACGAAGCCCATCAAACGTTAGTCTATTTACGAGGTACGACTGACGTGCAAGCAGAATTAAAACAGATAGAGGTGGAGGTGCAAGAATACATGAAGAATAAAGGAACTTTCTGCGATATTTTCAAGACGAAGAAGTCAACTAGGGCCTTTGTAATCGCTGTAATTCTAACATCACTATGTCAAGTTTGCGGAATCGATGTGGTACTCACCTACACCCAGGAGATCTTCGAGTCGACGGGTGTTTCAACAGATCCATCGATGCCACCAATCGTCATTGGTGCGGTACAGTTTATATCCAGCCTGATTACTCCAGCTGTTATAGATAGACTGGGAAGGAAAGCCCTGATTCAGATTTCATCAATTTGTGTCATAATTCCAGAAGTATTTTTGGGTATGTTCTTCTACTTGGAAGAAGAAGGATATGACGTCACGAATCTATCATGGCTGCCAGTAACTACATTGATAATCTACATACTAGGATTTAGTTTGGGTTTGGGACCTGTACCATTTACCTTAATGTCGGAAATATTACCTGGGAACATAAGAGGGGTCGCTTCCTCTATCTCCATATCTCTATCATATTTGTCGGCGTTTTTAATTGTTTTTACATTCAACGATCTAATAGAATTATCGGGAAAAGGCGGACCGTTCTGGATTTACGCTGGTATGAGTATTCTTCCAATGATATTTGTTGCAATCTGGGTACCCGAGACGAAGGGAAAGAATTTTAAAGAAATACAAGATATTATATGAATTTGTAGAGTAGAGTTGATTTCGAGGATCGTCCAAAAGATGTAAATCAATTGTAGTGATAGTCTATTCAGAAACTTAAGACGCGATAAAGAGCCGACTACTTTTCTACTTACAATAAGATATTCCAACGAATTAATTTTACTCAATTATTTGTTAATGAACAATTTGAAAATTTCATTTGTAGATGTTAACGGATTCCATTTCTAAACGTTGTAGTTTTATACAATTAAAATATATGATATAATGGAGATTTGTATTGTTATTAATATTTTCATCTTTAACGTCTATTACGTTTCTTTTTAATGATAGCAAGCACTGTGGCGTAGTATGATAAGTATGGGAAACCTCCGCACCACACTGGCTTAATTAATTATACAATTAATTCGGGACGGTCGTTTCGAGGATACGAATGGTCCTCGTCATATCATCGTGGCAAAAATAGAACATGTTCTATTCAATTAAATTAATTGTGCGACTTCTTGGCTTGCTATTTAATAATAAAATCGACGATTAATTTGTTTAAGTGGTGATAGGTGAATATGAATCTTGTAACAATGTAGCTTTTCTGGTAAATGCGTTACAAAGCTGTCATATCTATATATTACCTAACACCTAGATGTTATTTGGGTTGCCTATACTTTCGGTTGTGTTTTGAAAAAAATTGTTTTTTTAGAAATACGAAAAGATCTAATAAGAAGTTGTTTATATTTTATTTCTATTTGTAAAATAATATACAAGATAAGCGAAAATAAAGTAACGATTTTAAATAACGAAAATCATTCTTGGCATTTTAATACACAACAAATGTTCGAAATATCGCCAATTAACTCCTCAATAGAAGTTCAAGTCTTTCTTGTTCTGCACTAATATTTCTCGTTGCATTTCTAATTCTAGCTTCCAATTCTATTAAATAACCCATTCAAAATTGTTGGCCTGTTAATATACAGCTACGTGCATTTGCAATTACCAGCCTTGGGAAAAACCGCATTTTATCGATACTATTCAAATTCTAAGTAAATCGCCATGGGGTTGTTCACATAAACGCCTGAAGTAAAATGTAAATGAAGATTTACGATTTTTTTAGGTTTAAATGGTCATACGGATATAAAACAAGTTGTCGCTCAATTCATTGTAAAATTTAACATTAATCTACATCAAAGTCTTTACAACTTAGCTTAAAGAGAAAATTATTGAAAAGTGTTAAGCTATACCTTCGGTCATGTGTTTTGAAAAAAAAATGTTTTTTTAGAAATACGAAAAGATCTAATAAGAAGTTGTTTGTATTTTATTTCTATTTGTAGAATAATATACAAGATAAGCGAAAATAAAGTAACGATTTTAAATAACGAAAATCATTCTTGGAATTTTAATATACAACAAATGTTCGAAATATCGCCAATTAACTCCTCGATAGAAGTTCAAGTCTTTCTTGTTCTGCACTAATATTTCGCGTTGCACTTCTAATTCTAGCTTCCAATTCTATTAAATAACCCATTCAAAATTGTTGACCTGTTAATATACAACTACGTGCATTTGCAATTAGCAGCCTTGGGAAAACCGCATTTTATCGATACTATTCAAATTCTAAGTAAATCGCCGCGGGGGATGTTCACATAAACGACTGTAGTAAAATGTAAATGAAGATGATTTTTTTTTTAATTTTTTGTTTAAATAGTCAATTGGTACGTTGTAAAATTTAACATTAATCTAGATCAAAGTCTTTACAACTTAGCTAAAAGAGAAAATTATTGAAAAGTGCCAAGCTATGTGAAGATTTAGTGGCAGCAGCACATTTTATTTTTTTTCGAACAAAAATTATGGGCCCCCTAATATATACATACGCCATTGTTTTGAGGCTGAAGAAGACTTAATTCTCTGTCGATTTAATTACTCATGGAATGTATTTAATGCGTTTTATTTTTTCTATTTTTGTTTTTTAAAGTTATTGAAAAGATTGTTTAAATTTAATAATTTATTACTCTGATTTGTGGCGCTCTCTATGAGTATCAGTCTTCAACTACAAGTTATACCGCACTGTACGAAATGGCAGCACCGTACTTCAGATTTTAATTTAAAATTTGCACTTCATAACCGTTGCTCCAGCATAAAAAATAAAACAATTAATAATAAATAATAAAATTGATACAAATAATAACAGATTTCAGCAAATTTTTACATTTATTTCTTCGATATTGCATTCTTACCTTCAATTCCAAGTACATCGTATCATAATTCGGAATAACTTCGATGAAATGGGTGCTCCATTTCGTAGGTAACTACTGGCTGTGATAAGATTTAAAACAACATATCACACCAGAAGTTCCTTCAAATCGGAAACCCTCAGCATTCTACGAGCATATTAAGAAATCCCACGAAGAAGAGTCGAATACATTCTGCTTTGCTGAACCAGCTTTATGACGTATAAAATACTCATACAACTAGATCACCAAAGAAGAATATATCCGACACAAAGATCCAGATAATTTACTAGAATTATCGATGGAATCCTGCAATATATGTAAAATGTAAGGTTATAACGCTTAAGAGATGTACATACGATCACGAAAAGATCCATCTGCTTCCACGTAGATGATCCTTGCGTTAGAAGCGAGTGTTCAATCTAGTCACACTTATAGAAAAATATGTAACAATAGAAAGAACACAAGCTTATACCGCAAGAAATTTGAGGTTAATGCTACCTAACGATTTAATTACGGTAATTCTAGCGTAGGAATTTAATTTCTACTGATTGAATACGTAAAATACTTTCTTCTGCTCAACTTTTCGTACCTGTAAATGTGTAATTGTTATAATAACGTTTAAGAAGTCGTAAACAATCACTCACCTAACGTACCACCACGTGTTATCGCCAACCGTTGCACATATAAAAATGGTGGAATGGCGGGAAGGAAGAATGTTGGAGATTATTTTTAATAGTGCGCATGGTTCGTAACGGTTAAGAAGTTTTAATGTTTCTACCCTTCGGAAACTATCCCCAAATATCACGGGAATTATATTGGGAGGTTGCTATGCACCTTCGCGATAAAGGCTTCTTTCCCACCGTGGACGGAATTTCTACCTGTCCGGACAAACATTCCTTTAAAAGTCGTTAGAGAAGCAGGTATAAATTTATTAATACTTATTTGCAGAGGATAGCTTCGCTTACAAGCATAATAAATGTAAAAATGTGAGTTGGATGTATCTAAATATCGCATACATACATTGTTATAGGTTCATAAATAAATTAAAAAAAAAAAAAAAAATGTTTTATTTTTTTCTTAGTTATTCTTTGTTGAAAACAAGTTGAAAATGTTGTAACTAATTTCGTGACTCCTACAGTATCCAATTCATTAAGCATGGAAACAAGGAATTTTGCATAATTTTCTCTAAATTTTAAGGATTGATACATTCTAAAAACAGAGCTTTTTCTTTAGAGGGCCTAGTTTTATTATGGAATTTACCTCTAAGTAAGCTACAAATTTATTAAAATATAAATTTACATAAATGCTAATTAATTAAAATGTAAATGGAAATAGCTTCCTAATTGGAAAGAAAACAAGAAACAAATTTTTTCGTTTTTATATTATTCTCAATATTTATCGCTTCTTGCTGCAGAAAATCCTGATTTTCTACGCTCAATTTACGTTTAATAATAATAATTATAATAATTTTCCATTAATGATCTAGATCCTTTCGTAGCAGCGCCATCTTTGAGAGAATGTTCAAAGTTTCGGACTATTTGCTTATCGCAACTGTTGCACAAACCACCTTCCCTAGAATTTGCCAAGGTATATGCGGCCAGAAGGGAAGAAGCGTTAGAAGTAATAGAAGCCGAAGAAGAAGACTGTACACCAGAAGAAGGAGGTATTTTAACTGTAGAATATAAAACCAACATTCGGTCACCGGTTGATGATGAGGACCATTCGTGTCCTCGAAACGGCCGTCCCGGACTAATTATTATATTACTATATAATAAATTAAAATTGTGTGGTGCGGAGGGTGCCGATACTTATGTGTTGTTTACCATACTACGCCACAGTCCTTGCTTATTATAAAACCAACGTTGTTACGTATTGGAAAAGTGGGAAGAAAAAACGATTTGCGTGGAATACCACCCAGCAAAAGTTTCGCAAAGTTTCATCTAAGCAGTAATTGTGCAGGTAATGGTGAAGTAATACGATTTGTTATTATCAGATTATTTTTTGTCTAATTGGGAAGAAGCAATAAGCGGAGGTGGTAGAGGAAAGGCGGGTAATTATGGCCTCTGGCGTAATTGGAGCCATCGCCCTTCTCGATTCTATTGAATTTTTTGAAGATCAGCGATATTCCTGCTATCTATCCATCTGTCGTATGAAGTTGGGGTATTACCCGCGCGCTAAGAAACGTTCTGTTATGACGAACGTATTTTGCGTGTTCTTGGTGTAGCAACTTACCAAGTTCATAAAAGTGCATAGTACTTCCCTATATGTGATCTACACTGCCGTTCAGTGAAGTTCGGTCATAAGTCAAATATTAATACATAAAATTAGAAAAATATTAAGCATACACTCTTTTCTAAGGGATTAAAGCCATAAATTATTATGTAAAGTAGAAATATTGCGACAACCACAATAAAGTCCCTTTTATTATCATTCCAAGAATTTCTCGGAAGTACCGATCTTTTGAAACGGGTCGTTTGGGGATTATTAACGAACAATACATTTAGGAAATATACCGCAGTATCATTCTTGTTTATTTATCGCAGGCGTAAAGATATAAATTTGCTTCGTTTTACTGTTAAACGTGTGTTGGTGTGTATCTGTCGTTTTTGCGCGAAAGTTTTAAGAAAATTTACTTCAAAATGGCGCGTGGCAAGCCAACCAGTGTAGAAAAACGTTTACGCATTATTACGCCGTTTGAAGAAGGATATTCGGGACTGCAAATTGCTGAAAAAATAAATATGAGAAGTTCAACAGTAAATGACATCATAAAGCGATATCGGATAACTGGAACTATAGAAAATCATGTTCGTCTTAGAGCACATAGGAAAACAACAAAAGCTGAAGATTTGAGAATTGTATTATTAAGCAAACGCAATAAAAAATTAACAGCGCCACAAATAGCAGCCGAAGTCAACCGCGGCCGTGAAGAACAAGTTTCGGCGAGTACGGTAAAACGTCGACTTCGACAAGCGGACCTTCATGGACGCATTGCCATTCGAAAACCCTTATTACGTCGGGGCAACAGAGCAAAACGGCTACAGTGGGCCCGTTGTCATCTAGATTGGTCGTTAGATGATTGGAAACACGTGCTTTCGAGTGATGTGTCAAAGTTTGAGGTTTTTGGGCAAAATCGACGAGTTTATGTCCGAAGATCTAAAACCGAAAAGTGATCCCGAACTGCATTGTACCTACAGTGAAGCAAGGGCGAAGTTCTGTGTTAGTGTGGGGATGTTTCTCCTTTGCTGGGACGGGAGATTTATGCAGTGTGCAGGGTGTAATGAGGAAGGAAAATTATTTTGCAATACTCCAGAATCATGCAGTGCCACCAGGATTGCGTATAATAGGCCGTAACTTTACATTCACGCATGACAACGACCCAAAACACACTGCGTTAGTGTGTAAGAACTATCTAAAGGTGCAAGAAGAACAGCACACCCTGAAAGTAATGACATGGCCCCCACAAAGCCCAGATTTGAATCCGATATAGTTGTTGTGGGATGAACTGGACAGGAGGATCCGAAAAATAAGCCCAACTTCACAAGAACTTTTACGGAATATTCCACAACATGAATGGATTAATATTCCACAATCTGTTTTAACAAAACTTATCGAAAGAATGCCTAGAATAGTTCGCGCGGTGATTAACAGAAAAGGAGGTTTTTTCGATGAAAAAAAAATATAATGTTCAGTATGTTATATTAGGCCAGAATAACTTTTTATTTATTTATTTTTGTCTGTTTGACCTGTACATACAATAAAATTGCATTTTGTTCTTAGTTTCGTTTGTTTCTATAACCTTTTCATGTTTTTTACTAACCGACCGAACTTCTCTGAACGGCAGTGTACATGTTTCATAATTTTTTAAATTTCCGGGTTCGGGATCTTCCCTTGGCAGTTGTCCTCTAATTGAAGAGTTTCAAATAAAGTCACATGATATCATCCACAATATCATCATATAGGGCTTCTTCGGGAGAGGAAAAGGCCGTAGGCAACAGTTAGCACGGTAACTCAACGTACATATATTAATTGAAAATATTGAAAATAAAAACAGCGCCTTATTTCTTTATTTAAAATCTTTATTTTATCTGAATGGAATTGGGAATTTTCCACTTCCGAATAACCGATAAACTCCCTTTCAATTAATCATATCTTACACAATTTATTTTGGCATGCGGATAGGTGCTAATTGATTATCAAGATTGTAAATTATGCGAAATGTAAACTGCGCAGTGATTGATTGATCATAATCTTTTTGACCACCTGCTGTATTTAAACAAATAAAAAGCAAACACAAATTTAAATCAAGAAAATTGCTAATTTTCCATGTTTATTCAAGTATTTACAATAATCTCGGCATCGTAATTTTTGCTACTTACTTATTCTTTTCAGTACACAAAACCATCTCTTCGTGATTTTATTTGATTAAAATATTACGATAGCGCAGAAAAGAATTTATCTCGATTAATAGAGAATATTAAACAAAATGCTTTTTCATAAAATAAATATGTTTTTGTATTATGTTATAAAACAACATTTACATAAATATAAAATATTCAGGTATACAAATAAACTGCAGACCAAATATTTAATACCTAATATTTACACGCTAAATGAGATCTTAAGAAAAAAAAGGAGGGCTAGGGCAGATATAATCGCAGGACTAAACAATAACATACGATAAAATTTAACGACGAAGATCATCCTGTATCTCCTCGAACGTTTTCCCTTTGGTTTCGGGTACCCAGAAGATGATGAAGATGGCCGCGATGAGATTGAAGCTGCTGAAGATCCAGAACGATCCCGCTATTCCAATATGGATGGAAATCGATTCAAAATACTTCGTAATGACGAACGAAAGGAACCAACACATCGAGGTGGTTAATGAGGTAGCTACCGCTTTTACGTTATCCGGAAATAACTCCGACATCATCGTCCATGGGAGAGGGCCGAAACCGAAATTGAATACAGTAATATAGAATACTAGACAGCTCACTGGAAGCCAATACAAGCTATTGACATCGGCGCCTTGGTCGTGAAAATAGTAGTACAATCCTAAAGGAACTTCTGCTAATATCATGCCAATTGCTGAAATTAACAGCAAGATTTTCCTTCCGACCTTATCGACGACCAAAGGTGTGACGAAGGCAGCTATCACCTGTACTCCTCCAATAATTATAGCGGATAGGGCAGAAGGTATGGAACTTCCGGTGGCTTCGAATAGGATCTGCGCGTAGAAGGTGACAACGTTCACGCCAGACAATTGTTGAAAGCTTATAAGTGACATCGATATAATGAGAGCTTTAATATTACTTCTAGACTTTAAAATATCCCCGTACTTGCTGCCTAGATATTTATCCACTGATAGTTTTATTACCTCCATCTCCTTTTCAGCTTTAGCGTCGGTTGTGCACCTCAACCGCTTCAAAGAGTGCTTCGCCTTATCTTTCCTATTCTTAGCGATTAGATAATACGGCGATTCTGGCATGGTAATAAAGATCACGATGAACAATAAAGGCACCAACGTGCAAATTATATTGAACATCACTAACGATACATACGGACCAATAACGTAGGACATCAGGAATCCCATCACCTCGAAATTGTTCATGCTCGCGGACATCATGCCTCGTATGGAAACTTCGGATACCTCCGCGATGTAGGTTGGTAGGACCGCGAATATCCCTCCGATAGAGATTCCGGCTAAAATCCTTGAAAAATAGAAGAGAGCGATGTGCCTGGCGCCAATCAGAATACTGAAAGATACGATTAGGGGAATCCCGAGACCTAGGAGGGTCTTCTTCCTTCCTATCTGATCGGCTAGAAACGCTGAGATAAACGGCCCAACGATCGCTCCTATTGATATCAAGGAACCTATCCAGGACTCTTCATCATCGGTTATCGGACGGCCTAGAGGATTCTCATCCGTCAGGTTACGATCGAGCAGTTTGGGAAGAACGGGTGATGTCCACGATTCCATCATACCGGCGGAGAAGATGGATAGATTAGCTGGAAATTAAACAAGAAAAAAAAATATTTTAAAGTTACTTTAGGAAAACTGGTAAATTGTTGAGTGTAGGCTTTCACGACCGTAATCCATAGTAGAAATGTCTTTCGGGTGATGTCGTGTTGTTAATATTTTACTTGACGTTTCGCTGACCATCCTGTCGGCTTCTTCAGAAGATTTCTGAACAACAACAACAGCAGTCTTTAGAAATCTTCTGAAGAAGCTGACAGGATGGTCAGCGAAACGTCAAGTAAAATATTAACTACACGACATCACCCGAAAGACATTTCTACTATGGTAAATTGTTGGCTGCATTTTTCTCTTAGCATTGTTTGTTTAGGTTCTTTAAACCGTGTTTATTACTATCAAATGCAATGAATTTAAAAATTTTAAAAAATAAATTGGCGACCGTAAAAGAACATTTCAACGTATTCCATTGGCCGTCCTGAGGGAGGGTGGATGTTTTCTTTATGTTAATTTCATAACTACAGAAATGAAGAAAGATACATGTACACGCGCTCTGCCCTAGGACAGCCATGGAATACGATATAGTTTGTCTGTTTTGTCGTGATCTTAGAGCTTGCGTGCAAAAACGACGTTGGAGTTTGATGGGACACAAATAAATACCAAACGATAGAGGCACACTCCAATTTGGAGAGTACAAATGTAAATTAAACAAAAAAATGTTCTTTTTTTTTCTCTCGTCAAGGACATAAAATTACATTTATTAGAATTTAGTATCGATGTATTGGATTTTAATCGATATATTAATGTTCGTCTGAAGATTCTCGATGTCTTGTTGACTAATGTAATCGGGATAAGCGAATACATGGCAAGATAAGCGCCACGCTAAGAGATCGTTTACGTATAAAATGAGTCAAGATTAGATTCTTGCGAATTGATACAAATTCAATCGAATTGGATCCAGTGTTAAATACGATTATCATCATATTTTTTATGTTTGCCAGATTTAAGATATATTATATTACATCATTATGTTATGTTATTTTGCATTGTTTACAATTGTATTCCTTTAAAATATTTTTGTAAAAGAAGGAAGAAACCACAAAAATTATTATGCATCGAAGTGAACTACATTAATCGCGTTAATTAAACTAAACTAAACGTGTTCCGGGTTTGGACCGTGTCATGATTAATCGAAAATTCGATTGTGAGCGAAACGTCGAATTTCCTACGTTATTACAACATTAATCGCTATGCAACATTTTATTATTTAATGGTGGAGTTCCTAAACATCGATGACAACCAGGTTTTAATGAAGGTTATGAAATCTGAAATGCACTTAGTACAAATTAATACGTATACAGGGTGTCATAGGATGAGCTTATTAGCCGTAAATCGGAACCTCAGATTAAAAATATGTAAATTTGCAGACTTACTTTGTTCGAAGGGGCTAACTTTTAGAAAATACCGGCTTGTTTATTTAACTTCCGGTATTAGCGGAAGTAACGTAGGCTTATTTTTTGAACGGATTGTTCTAAATCTGTTGAGTTTCTAATATACGGCTAACTTAAGTTCATCCTGTGACACCCTGTATACAATAACGTCGACCATAAAGTAAAAAATTTCTTTGTTTTATTTTGTATTTGAAAAGCCTCAGCATTTGACACTTGCTTATATGTTTGTATAAGTAGCAAGTAATGTATTATTGCTTTTCGTCTAAAAACATAAAATTTCACCGAAAATTCCTGTATTTTAACGTTTGAAATAAATGGCTCAAAACTATTAAAATCGGCTCTTGGTGCGTCAAATAATCACGCAGCTTAAGCAAAGCGATTGTGTGCGAAGCGACTTCCTGGGCGTCGTTTGCCAAATGCTAATCTCTTAGATTAGAAGGAGGGTTGGATGCAATAAGACCACGTAGAAATGCGGGGCTGTCTTCGATTACGTGTTGATGCAATCGTTGAATCATTTAAGAAGTGCACTACGAAAGAATTGAGAATAAATACATTTACGTATGGTGCGCTCTGAGATGCAACCAACAACCAACATCATCCATGTTATTTCGCAAGAATCCAGCATTTGAATAATGACAGTCCAATTCGGCAGGCGTTCTGTGAATGATTATCTAAAAATCCAAGACTCCATTCTGTGGACAGATGAATGTTTATCATTCATAATTTCTGGAGTTATGAAAATTCACATTGAATGATAGTTAGAAATCGGCAACGTCGTCTTGGTTTAAATATTTGAGGTGATTTATTGGGTGAAGGACTTAAGGTTATGTCAAAGCTCATTTCCTGCAACAACAGCTTGGAAAATTTTTGAATGAGCTGCCTGTAAATCTCAAGACAAGATAGGTCTCTATTTTGTACAAATTTTACGGGATTACCTGGACAATACTTTCCTTAAGCGTTTGATTTTTAGGAATGGTCCCGGGCGACCAAGGTATTTGGTCGCCTTGATCGCTAGATGCGATTTCTTCGTATGGGGTGTTTCGAAAGCTTTTTTTTTACCAAATACCTGTGGCTGATGTTAATGGAACTAGAAAACTGTGTATCTACAATAGTAAAGCGTGCTGAAGCATGTTTAGCTTTAGATTTTGTACAAATCTTCCCCTTCGGTTTGTTGTCGAATTTCGGACGCGTGTGACAAAGTGAACCTATTATTTATGATTAATACAATGCGATACGGTGCTGCTTTAAGGCAAAAAATTCGAAATTTGTTCTTTAAAAATTACGTTAAGTTATCTCATATTTAAAATCTTAAATAATCTTCGATAATTATAAATAAACCCTAATTTATTTAAATTAGTCCATTAATATACAGGGTGTTTGATAAAAAAAAAACGTATAATTTTGATCTGCTACGTCTTTTCTCTATCTTCCAAAATATTTTTAGAATGTGCCTGTGAGGTTGATTTTGGAAATAAGAACATAATTTCCCTGTAGTCTGCATGATATCATCGGTGGATGTGGCCTATGGATGGCTTCTAGATCGATTATTATCAAGTCAAAAAAATTATTGAACATCTTTTATCGTTTTACAACATACTCGCCAGTAAAGTAAGAAAAATGAATTATTAATCCAATTTTCAATCTAGATCATTTTCCAAGAATAAAAATCACGCCGATAAAATTCTACACGGTATATAAATTACACATTTTATCACCTATTTTACATCACGTATTCATTAATTGAATTAAAAAGAAAAGATATAAACCTTGAAAACCTTATTGAGTAAAAAAAAGTTCGATGTGCTTAAATGACATGAATCATAAATTGGAGAGCGCGCACGTAACTTTCAACCATTCCAGAGTGTCCAACTCAGATGTCCAAACTCCACTTGCGCCAAAGGTAACCGTGTGAGGTGCGAGGCATCGGAATTGGTTACTGCTGTACGTACTCAAGAAGTAAATTTATTATCGACGCATCTGAGAAGATAAAGCAAATGCTCAATTTCGATTTCGAACCATAATCGTTAATGTAACATCCGATTTGCGTAATGGCGTTTAGGAGTGTTTCAATGTCGTATATCTATTGTGAACAGTAGTAGACTTGGAGTTTTCTTCGATAATTATTTATAAACTTCGAGCATCAACTGTATAGCATTGTAATACCCAGTAAATAATCCTTGATGGGATGTTATTCTACCTTGGCGTCAAGTATTGTTGTAGTCTATTGTCTTTTCTAGTAGTCGCGTGTTTATTTGAAGCACGAATAATATGGTTTAAAAATAATCTAAACTATCAGGCACATCGGTAATTATGATGTTAGATTACATATCGATGAGCGAACACCTTGAATGTGTCTATGCGATATGTGGGGCAATAGGAAATTCAATCGATGTTATATATGAATATGAACCGTGACAAAATAGTAGCTGCTGCGCCTTTAGAAAAAAAAAAAAAAATTGGTATTTACCTGTCGAAATTTACAATGTATAGGGTGATTGATTAATAATATATTAGACTAATATCTAATATCTAATATCTAAATCAAAACTAAAAGCTTGACTCATATAGAGTCAAGCTTTTAGTTTTTACCGATGGAACATAAGTGCTATTTCTTAAAATAATCACGGGAACGAGGTAAACAACCTTTGGAGTATATACTCCTCGCATGCCCTCATAACCTTGCATGAAAATTATTTACAACATTCTTGAAATAACTTCCTACATTGTTTAAACAGTCAAGGAGGTTACACTTAATGAGAAATAGGCGCTGTTGAAGTTAAAGGCATGTAAACTCAATGGTGACGTGTGATAATTTAGCGAGAGGGAAGCGACTCCAAAATATACAATAAAATCTTCAATCTACAATGATCCTTGAAAGAAAACGCAAGAATTGCTGACAGGTTATTAAAAAGTACTCGTATTGCACTTTTGCGTGTTCGAACATCGTCCATCCTCAATTCGTTTAAATCCCCAAAACGAACTTGTTGCATCTGTAGTTTCCTCGCACAATAGACGAACGGCAAGAAGCATAGGATCCACAATTTTTTTTTGCATTGTTTTTGATTTCCCTTTAAAAACACTAGCGTTACTCAAATGTTTTTGAAGCGTCAGATCCAAATTAGCAGAGAAATCCATGAACTCCCTGTATATCCCACAAAATGCGTATTGTTCACTGCCATTATGATCTCTAAGAGACAGTTAAAAAAAAAACAACTAAATTTAATGCAACTTATTAAATGTTTTAGCCTCACTTGATCGTTAAAATGTTTGGGCGGGATACATGTACTTGCGAAAAATTATGAGTTTAGCATCTAATGTCATTTGTCAAACGTGTTTGATGGTTTTGGTTTTCTTGTATTTGCTTAAAAACTATGACTTTGGCTAGAAACATCCCTTATCACGGCTGCTCTGAAGGCGGCAGAAGATTGCCTCCCGAAACGTCGGATTCTAAAAATCCAACAACCATATTTAAAGTGAAGCTGTTAAGCCATTCAGCAGTTTCACTTTTCAGACCCTTTTCAGCATAAGATATTTTAATGATCCGTTTCAACACGACGTGCTCTTGATTCTTCTGCAACAGACTGCCAATATCTCTCACGCAGTTCTCCCAGAATAACAATATACAGGTCCATAGTAGAAATGTCTTTCGGGTGATGTCGCGTAGTTAATATTTTACTTGACGTTTCGCTGACCATCCTATCAGCTTCTTCAGAAGATTTCTAAAGACTGTTTGTCCAGCTTCCTGGTTTTCAAGTAGATTTCCTCCCCATAAAGGCGTCCAATAGTTGAGTGTAGGCTTTCACGACCGTAATCCATCGTAGAAATGTCTTTCGGGTAATGTCGCGTAGTTAATATTTTACTTGACGTTTCGCTGATCATGCTGTCAGCTTCTTCAGAAGATTTCTAAAGACTGGTGTTGTTGTCTCTTGCTCCTCGTTTCTGTTCCGCTTTGTTGATCCATAACCGTTCCGCTTTGCTGATCCATTTATGGATGGGATCTTCTGAAGAAGCTGACAGCATGGCCAGCGAAACGTCAAGTAAAATATTAACTACGCAACATCACCCGAAAGACATTTCTACTATGGATTACGGTCGTGAAAGCCTATACTCAACTAATATACAAATCCTTTGCAATTGTCCCGTACTTCTTTTTCACCGTCCGTTTGGGTGGTCTAGAATCTTATTCACTACATCGTCAATAATTTCGCTCTACAATAATTCCAGTGAGGTGTAAGAAATAATTTCAAATTAATAAATGAACTTTACGCAATTTATTGTATTCGCTTTCTTTTGATATCTTTATTAAACGAGGGAAAACAATCAACTGCGACGCCGTTTCTTTGTCGAGTTAATGTTATTTCTTACAATAATTGTATCTTTTGCTAGTTTTATTAAAGATAATCCTCAGCATGTTATATAATTTGACTTATCTTAATATAACTTTGATCGTCGATAATTTTCTCCTCGAATAAAAGATAAATACGTTGCGTGCTATATTTCGTAATATCTTGTTAAAAAAGACTTATTAGCAGCATTCTTGAGATACTAATTGTGAGAGATAAATAACTTTTCTTCTTTTTTAGAACGTGATAATAGGCCAAAGTATTTATTACTCATCGAAGTTTAGCATCTTGGAGTAATTATTATAACCAAGCAAAATTATAATTTAAAATGTTACGTATCTCGCGTCGATATCTTTAAAACTATAATTTGATCGATTGATAATGCAAACAAACGTTATGATTCATTTACCAAAACCATAATAAGACTTGTTGCGTCATCAGAACTGAACGGACTAACACTTTGGCTGATGACGTCTATTGCTTAACTCATATAGGCGAGCAGTAGCATATTTAAGTGGAAATTATAAAGTAGTATATACTGCCGTCTCCTTTTATCAAATCAATTAGCGAGTAAATATTTGCTGTTTTTGCAATCTGATCTCTGATATGCAGAAAGTCATCTCTAAATAGCTCAGCAATAAAATTCTCTTCGATGGTTTGCAGCGATAAAAGGTATACTTTGAGAAGAAATCAAAGATGAAGATTCAGCGAAATCAAAAATTAAAGGTTGACTTTTTTTTTTGGGAACTTCTTTGGGCGTTACTATAATTTGACCCCCCATTTTTTGGGGGTGCAAGATGCCTCTGCAATTCGTTTTCCCGAAGAACCATCTATTTTGATCCGGTGGATGCCCCACTCTAATGGTCTGGAGAATCTTATTAGTCTTAATACGATTCAGTACACTTAAGCGTTTGTGAGAATATTATCGTAAATTTTCATTTACAGCTTTGAGAAATAATAAAAAAATCTATGTTTTACTATTGAGTCTTAGGCTTATTACATAACAACCCCTCATTAAAACTACTCCGGTCTTCCCTACACGCAATGATCAAATCCTTTGACACTAATTTGCCAATATTACTTACTGCTTCCTCTTGCAAACGCGGCTTCCCAATTAAAAGGAATATTCTAAGTGTGACTGGGGCAATTATAAAGCGATTATGTTCGCAATTTTTTGATTATTCGCGGCCGGAATTTCTAAATATAATTAGATCCATGTAGCTTCATACTTTGTGCAGTACATATTTAATTCGATAATTAACCTAAAGAAAAAATAAACCATTAAACTAACGACTATGACAATATCTACGCCATTTGGATATATTGTTGTACTTATGTTCCGCTGAAGTACTTGTACGTGTCCCAAGGTCGCTATTGTTTTTCTAAAAAAGTCAAGAAAGATACAACTCTCTGTGACAAAAATGCTATTGTCAGATAAATTAGGGGGATACAATTATTCGGAGGATATAAGTGTCTATGTATTTTTTTCACATGCCGATCATCACGCTATGTTGTTCCCGTAATTGTCTCCAACGAACATTATGAGATGTAATTATATTACCTGACTTGTTAAAAAGCCTTCATTTAATGCTTAAATATGATATATTCCTTTTCCGATGAAATTTTTTGATGAGAAAAAAAGCATTGAATGGGGAATAACTGTGCAAATTTGGTAAGGGTGCTATTATTTAAAATCAACATGAGACAACGACCAAGACAAGAATTAAACTTGGGACAGCGAAATGCAGGATATAGAAATCTATAAGCGATGCTAATTAATCCAAATTTGTTACTGTTAAAGCAGAACGGGTTAATGCCGCATCCATTTCAAACCAAAAGAATATATCATTTCAAATTTTTGCAACGCGCGATACAAGTTTCGTCTTTTAAATGAAACAGCCTGTATATAATTACGTTTTCGGATACCCATCGTGAATCCACATCAATATTTATTAATAATATTGAAGTAGTGAGTGATCGCCATGGCAAAAGTTCACAAAATTCAAACTCGTGTTAGAATTGAGAGACCTCCTCCCTATTCACCAAATCTAGCCCCCAGCGATTCTTCTCCGTTTCCTAGGCTTGGGTCAAGGCCGTCATATTCGCGAACGGTTATTTTGCAGAACAAGGTGCCAACTTTACAAGGAAACGAATTACGCAAAAAAAAAATTTCTTGTTTCTAATTCTTTTCAATAAAAATTTTACGATTGTTGTCACAAAACACGGTTTGTCTAAATATTTTTGAGCGTTTTTATTCTTCATGAATACGTTTGGTGTTCACTGTGCATCTAATCACATGGTTTCGAAATGTTAAGTTACATTATTTTATGATTTTCTTATGTCTAACATAAAGGCTTTTATTTTCTTCTTATGCACCGAGAAAAAGGATTTGTTGATTCAAAGAAGCCTGCATTGAGTAAAAGAAATAATATTTTTCAATACGAGTAAAGAAATATCACTTTCTACCAAAGATATCTTTTTTTGATATAATTTCTTTGTCTCGAAAAAGCATTCGATACTAATATCAACAAAACTCGGTATTTGAAATAACAAAATTGATATATTTGAACCAAATAAATTGATGGCAATGGAATCATTTAAACAACAAATTTAATTATTTCGCTTTAAGAAATTAACTTTCTAAATGAATAAAACGTCACATCCTTATCTAAAGAAATAGTCACAACATTAATTATGATAGCAACTGTAACTTAGAACTGGTTATTTAAATACATAACCAAAAAAATTTTGCTAATACAGCCCGGTATATTTCCTGGTGCCATCTAGTGATAAGATTTACGAACACCTGCCGTCAGAGAAGATACACCTGGCTCGTCGTTCTTAAAGGAAAATACAATCAAGAGACGCATTTCCTTGACTTGAAGAAATCTGTTTTTTTTTGCATCTGATGTCTTACTTATCTATTCTTTGACACAAAGAAATATTTAAAAAAATACTATTTTATTTTGAATATCTTCATATTTAATTATATCAAAGAAATATTGCTTTCAGTTAATGAAATAACGCAAAAAAAATATATTTTTTTCCTTCAAACAATCCTTTTTGTTTCTATGTGAGCACTGACTAGAAAATCTTCTAAATACATTTTTTGATATTTGTCTTTATTTTTATCTCTGCCGATATATTTTGCGGGAAACTTATCTCACATAGTTTTTGGACTGCTGATAGTCTAATGAATACAGATGTGAAATACAAGAGAAATTTATCACCTTATATACCGTACCTTGTAGCATACTTGAATTATTTCCATGTCCGTTAGATTTCGTTTCGCGATATAAACCATTAAGAATGGTATGTTAACATTAGAGTTGTACACAATCTTGTTTAAAGCGTACTTTATTGCCTTTTGTTTTTTCTTATTGATTGGTAAAAGAACATGAGCGGTAATCAAATCTGTACAACAATCAGGATCTTTAATGTCCACTACTAACAACAATATGATCTAGTAGGTGGATATAATTGTAGAAACAATTTTTTTTTTTCTAAAAAACAAAATATTGTCAGGATATGGCGTAGGGAAATATTTTTTATTATTTGTGCCACTTTTAAATCAGATTTAATACTGTTTTTCTGATGCAAGGGTTTCGCGAATGTATTTCAATCACAATGAAATGCTAATAGTTTAGTAAACAATATGTACGCTTGTGAAATCAATACAATCAACACAGTGTGCAACTGAAGAGGGAAAATTACAGCCAGCAGCGATATATTAAATAGATCACAAATAAATTCTGACCATATAATAAGATATTGCCGATTATTTACGAAAATCTATTAAAATATAAGCGTTTAGGAATTTTCAAAAAACATCCATTTGCTCCTGTAATTTCGGAAATTATGTAAGCGAGTTAACTATTTTTTTATAACATTGTTTTCGCATAAGAAAAAAAAATCATAGCTCTTGATTTACTAAATATACGTATCATAGCAGTAATAGTAACAAAAAAAGTCATTAGTAAATCTGTTATAGGTACAAGCCTAGAGCTGGCTGCCTAGGTTATATAATTATAATTTAGAACATCCTAAATATATCAATGTAAGAAGCCACAGAATACGCCAATCAATTTATTTACCTGACTAAATTGGACGTTGAACTAGTCCTAGTTACATTAGGCACCGTTTTAAAATTTAATTTTACGACAGCATTGGTTTTTTTCCAGTTTGTGTTTAACAGTAATTACTATTGATAACCGTATCGTGAAAGCAATTTTAAAATACAAGCGTAACAAACTAGGACATATCGTTTGACACAGCTATTACAAGGAAAATCAGATGAATTTGGCGGTAAATGATTGCAACAAATCGTAACTTTTAGGTATTTTTCCGTAAAACTTTCTTAATTTAATTATCTTTAGAAGGTAAAGTTATTTATATAATTCGTTTAGCCGTGAATGGTTTCAATATCCCGGATGATGTACCTATGCATGCTAACGTATCGCTTCTCCCTTCTCTCATTATTTCAAGGTATTTTTATTTCATTTAAGTACTTAATTTAAGCACGAAAAATTACAATATAGGCAAATATTTCAAATCTGTATATACAGAGTGTTACGAAAATCGCAAACGCGGACATTAGCCAATTGAACGGTTATAACACAAAAACTTTGTAACATTTGTTCGAATTATCTTCCGGCAGTAGCTAAACATGCTTCAGCCTGCTTTGCTATTGTTTGAAAACGGCGTTTTCGTAATAACTGCGGGGTTACTTGTTGTAACGCTTCGTTTTCTAGTTAATTAATATCGGCCATAGGAGTATATTTTCAAAATACTATACGCAAGGCGCTAGATCTGGCGGTCGAGGTGGCTAAAGTATTGGGACAACTCCTGAAAATAGGTAATTCCGTACAATTCGTGTAAAGTGGATAGCTACGAAATAATTTCTTCATTCTACATTGATGCGGCGCGGCAAGACATAAATAAATTAAAAATAATGGAAAGTAATTACAACAGTTGGAAAAAATATGTTTTTCTGGGCTTCATTAAGTAATGTTGGTAGGTCTCCAAAGCCATCGAATCTTGGATGTTCAGGTCGTAATTTTACAGAACGTTAAACGTTAAAATATAAAAACCGAGTCCTTTGAATGACCAGATTAGAAATGCCAACAAGTTATTTGCGCGCCCGTATTTATTTTATGTGAATATGTAAATAATTGCACATGTTTTTTTTTTATTTTCTAATATTATTAAAAAGTATCGCTGTCGATTAATAAATTAGAAAGGCCTAAATGTTGTTATTTTCTTTATTAGAAACACCAATGTTTTTCGAGTCCTTTTTTACTCTTTATTAGGGAGGACACTAGCAAAAAAATAATTAAATTTATAAATAATAAATAAAAAAATTCAACACACGAGACATCAAATTTGAACAATTGTAACAACAGAAAGTACTGCAACGAGTGACATAAAAATTTATAAATATTAAATAAATATATTTTGACGTATTATTTATTAGAAAAGGAAAGCTTACTGAATATGAAGATTATTAAAGTAATGGTACACGCTGTCCCCTCAAAAAAAAAAAAAAAGAAATACGTGATTCGAATTAATGAAGCAAATCTCCATAGGTACAACTTAAGTTTTCGATGTCCTTCCTATAACTGATGTGATCTGATCTCTAAGAAGTATCGTTTAAAATAGTTTCGTTCAGCGTCAAGAATTTTAACTCCGTCAAAATCGAAAGAGGAACCATATTGCAAGGTGAAGAATGTAAGCACGTACGTCCCGTGTGTCCCGAAATGCGATTTTTTAATTTTTGAAAGAGACGTAGCAACCCGGACAATCCTTGCAAGTTTCTCCGATTGATTTAAACCGTCTTTAAGTTCAAGCGAAAATACATTGAATTTCTTTAAAGGATAAGTTGCAATTCTTAAATTATTGAACCCCATATTTTCAAAGCTAACATTTAGCGGGGTAGCTTAAGAATCAGCGTCAGCCAATAACTTGCCGATGAGCGAAATTAGAAAATTTTTGTTTTCCCAAAATTTCGTGAAGAAATTTAAAGCTCTCATCATGGTAATTAGGATGCGAAATATTTAAAATACGGCGTTTTAATATTTTAATCATGGATTAGGTTTTATATGGTAAGGGGATGACAGGATTTAAAATTCAAGTAGCCACCTGAGCCGCTTCTAGGTTGATGCAGTTGTTCACATCTCTCATAACTTTAGTGTATAGGAAAAGAACACTTTTCCTTGTTGTTAAAGCTGTTAAATACATGCAAAGTGGATGGGATTTTGTCATGGAGTAAAACATTCCACATATTGAGATATAAAAGGAAATTCAACATCAACTGGAGCCTTCTTCATACAATATTCTGAGATTAAACGGAAATTGTTAGATATAATAATAAATACTGAGCCAAGCGGGATGTTGGCTTAATCTCATAAATTGCTGGAAGTCAGAAAATGTTGGTTAGATTTAAAAAAGGGTGAGAGGACATTCGTTTCAATTTTTGATGCTTAACATCATCCCATAGTCCGTCCGTGTCCGCGAATTTTGTAACACCCTGTATATTCAGGTAAATTACTTTTCTATGATTTAAAATTTGACTTAATTTGAGATATTACAAAAAAATATCGAATTGCCCGTATTGGTTTGTTTGAACTAGATAAGGTTGTCTTCTAATTTATTGTATTTTTATTTTTATTGAAGGTCAATCTATGTGTGAAATTTTTAATAAATTACCTAGACGTATAAATTTACTAAAAAAAGAAATACTAAATTCGGTATTATTTGCATTTATTGTTAATGGATAAACGCGACTGTAGTATTCATAAAAATAGAAGTAGCAAATTCAAGCGCATCGAATAAAAATTGTTTATTTTTGGAAGAAGAATATTTAAAAGGCCATTATACATGTCGAATCCCCCGCAAATGCATATGCATGAGATTTAAATGGGATAAAAAGCATAAAACGTCTTTTTTACCTGCAAAAACTGCTGCAACTAAAAGTTTTCTTTTGGCAACCACTTCAAAATTGATCATCTTGTTTTATTTTTTCGTTAATAAGGAATGAACGTCCTCTTAAGAACTTTTCGTAGATCCGTGGTAAAGAGACAACTGTGCGAATTCTACTTCCGGTATGCGAAAACGCTAGACATACGAAACGGCGAATGATTCACATTTGTCAACGATAGTCCGTATTACTGATACTGCAAAGCTATGTGCAACTTAATCCATACTACGACGATGGTGCGGGAAGACTGAGTCCGGGCACTTGCTGTCATAGTTTTTATCATCTTATCGAGATTTTCGATTTGTTAAAAAGAGGGAAGTTGTTGCGTATCTGTGCTGCACTTCTTATCACTTGTGTGAACGTATTAATATTACGATTAATAAGAGCTTATCAAACGACAAAAGTTCTTACCCCAAAAAAACGGGACGGCCGTTTCGAGGACACGAATTGTCCTCATCACCATTCGTGTCCTCGAAACGGCCGTCCCGGATTAATTATTATATTCCTATATAATAAATTAAACTTGTGTGGTGCGGAGTTTGCCGATACTTATATGTTGTTTACCATACTACGCTAAAGTCCTTGCTATCATTATCTGAATTTATTACTCCCATGCACTTAAGTCTTAAGTACTTGGCACTATTGATGGCAGCTTAGATATTATATGTGATAATTGAAAATACGAAGATAATTCAAGAGCGTCTACGCAAAATAATTTAATTCGGGAAAATTAACCTTCTTAATAAAAGATAAATTAACTCTTGTCTTACACCGAAAAAATATACGGTGTGGATTCTTGACAAAATGTAAGAAAAACAAAAGTTGACAATTGTGAATCACACTCTGGTGCAGATTTTTCCGCGGACACTGTATAATTGTTCCTTTGTAGCTAGAACTTCATGCGTGGCAAAATTCCATAATTCAAACACGAACAAATTTTGAGAAATTGCAACATTTTGGATCTGTTAAAGCTATTTACACGGCAAATACATAAGATTTCGTTTATGTAATGGATAAATTCGCAATGGTCTATTAACAAATTTACCATCAAGGCAAGATTAACTTTCAGAAACCAATTTCTGTTCATTACGGCAATTAACTAAGATGTTTTTGTCGCCAACTATCACTTTCTATTTATTCTATTTTAAAGAAAACATTCTTTGGGAATTCACGGAAGCGCTATATCGTTCATCACGTAGAACTTCGAAACCTTTTTTTTATGTAAGAATGATGAATTAACAATTAATAAAAAGTTGCTGTTATCACCATTATTATTATATATTGTTTGCTTTGGTGCGGTATGACACAAACAATCGATCAAAATCGTATTTTTTTGCGTAATAATCAAGATGCACGAAATATTACAATGTGCGTAGTTAAGTGGTCTAGATTTATCTGCGATATATCCTTCCTCTTTATAAATATATAACTACGAAGTTATAGATAAAAATAATTTGAATTATTTGTTTGCTCATTGTTAGTTTTTGGAGTTCGTTTTGTATTAATCGTTTCGGACATTTTACGTTTCTTTTTTTTTTTGTAGTGGCACAAATAAATCACAGCCTAACTCTCGACCACAATAGCATTGATAATTCAACTAAATTGCCATTCTCAATAAAGTTATCAGGGAGAAAGTATTTACGTTTAATATTTCTGACTAAGCTAAATCCTTGGAAAATATTCCATTGACTATATCGCCACTAGCATTACACTATCTTTTAAGGTTAAGGTTAATTCCTAATACATAGCAATACTCTATTCCTTACATAGTGATAGCTACGAAGTCGGCATGAAATTGATAAAAAAAAAGTGTGCGGCAGTAATTTGTACCTGTCTGGAAATTTATTTAGCCTTCATCCCAAGCGATGTTTACTTATGTAATTCAAAAACTGTTTTTTTTTTTAATTGTAAAAATCTCAAATGTGCGATTTTTTCGGAAATTAAGTGAGATCTTAATGAGAGGTTTGTATTCACATTATATAGCGTAAGCTTTAGCTACCATCTGAATTGCAAAGAACAATTTTTTCCAAATTTCATGAATGAAATGAAAAATGAAAAATTCCAATGAAGCAAGACTTCATTTTAAAATTCAACATTTAGATTGTTAATTGTTTTTTTAGTTTTCTTTTTTATTTAACGAAAAATAATATATTTGCGTATTATTTGCATTTTTGATGCGAGGTGCTACGCAGGAAAACCTTATAAATGTTATATAGCAGATGCTTAAATTAATTGATTTTTCTTTATTTGGTTAACATGTTCAAACCAATTAAATTGAGAGCATGTGATGGAACTTTTTTATAGTTTGAAATTGGTAACCTTTTTTGAAGCACCTCTTATCGTCAGAATTTGATTTTCTGCTCTAACATACCAAATTGCTCTAAAGCAACAAAACAAATCTGTTGGAACTATGTGAATTAAGTAAATAACATGACCTCGGCGAATTTAACAAATTTCATTCGAATCGGGAAATATTCCAAGTAATTCCAAAAGTTTCCAAACAAAGGAGTTAATTATTTGCGTTAGAGATAAAAAAAGTTACTCTCGAAACCACGCTGATGACGCCGGGTAGGCAGAAACATGTCCGTGTGTTAGTGTAATTTTTTTTCTCTCCTTTTGTTGCGTTTGCCGTGAATAATTCAATTAATACCATGAGGAAGCTAAGCTATTTTAGCATTATATTTTTTGGTTATTCGCGTTATTTATAAACTCATTTTCTTTCATTTATTCTCATTTATTTTTCACAATATTGCATCATTTCGTTCTACACATGCAAACTTGATTTTGACATACATTGCACGCAATCAATTGAGGGGTATCAACCTTAAAACTAGGCAAATCTTCCGTCGATAGCCTTTTATTTCTCGTATCGCGTTTTTTCTCCAAAACGATGCCTAATTTGGACTGCAATTTTTCATCTAGAACCTTATTGAATTCATCCAGCAACGTAGCAGCCATGTAATCCACATTATCCTTCGTGGTGGCCAAGTCCAAATGATGCAACCGACATTCGCATGGGCCGCCTTCGCATTCGCAAGGACCCAAACCCGTTAGAATCTTGATTATTTTAGCATCCATTTCCTCCTGGCCCAGGTTTAGTTTCATGATTTGCCTGATCTTGCAGAGGATTTTCAAGAAACACTTCATTTTAGGTTTCTCGGCGGGAGGAAGGTGATCGAAAACCTGCTCCATCCTTTCGAGATCGTTTTCATCCGGTTTTAGGCAGACGCCTTGCTTGCACGTACATTGGAAGCATGTGGTTTTGTTCAAAGTGTTTAGGCACGGGCATAAGTAGATTCTATCAAGTTCTTCTTTACTTTCAAGTGCGTGCACCTTTCGTAATTCATCTTCAACTTTGGAAAGAATATACCGTAGATTCATTTGAAATAGTGACTACGTGTTAAAGGGGAATTGGGAGGCGGTACTTAATGTAGAAGTTGTAGAAGAAAAGTGCTAGAAACTATGACGTTACGTAAAGGGTAATTAAAAATAAATCTACACTTTCCGAGGTTCGAACAGGCAATTTGTCGTTTTAAAGCAATTCTTTAAGGCAAATATCTCCTTGCAATTCCTCTACGTCATTATAGAATGTTGAGGATCCATTAAAAAGGAATTTACTTACGTACTCTTTTCTTTTCAGCAATTTTATCCAGTTGTTTCAAGGTATCTGAGTATAAATTAAGAAAAATTATAAAGTTCAGCCAACTAAGCTTCGTAATATATAAAAATAACTCTAAATGAAAATATTATGAATTATGAAACAATTTCCTTACCAAAATGTAATAGACTCGTTAGGTGCTGGGCATCCGTAGACTCATCTCTACTTACTAAACCATTTACTTCAAGCCTTAATGGACCACTCTCGTTGCTTGATTTTCTAGATTGTGTTATATCCGGTTTGGATAATTTTGTGCCCTGTTTCTCAATGCTAGATACCTCGATTCTAATAACATAATTATCTCAGAAATATCGCTAAATAAGCGTTTTTTTGCGGTACCCATCGATTTTTCCTGCTGATATCGGCATGATAAGGTTCGGTTTGCTGTCTAACATGTTGACGGCTGGCATTTGTTTAGTCATCGTCTGGTTATATTGGGACTCTTGGAAGGATCCTTCTCTTGGAGTGAGCGTAGATATGGTTACTACGGGTTTAGTTATAATAAAACGATATATAAACAAAGTTTATAGACATTATATAAAATGTAAATGAGGGTTATTAATACTTGCTATGTAAATAGT
>LR736886.1:4095675-4122134 GCA_902654985.2 Oryctes borbonicus
GATCACTCATTTGTTGATTTTTGTTTTACATTTGCAACAGAGCGTCTAAATTTTTGTCGCAGAAATTGTTTAAACATTGGAGTAATAATTTATTATTTAGTTCATATATTACTGGAGGAGATATTTTTAAGCTTATTTTACTTTTACGAATAAAAACTTAATTAGATATCTTGCTAGTTTCGCAAAGAAATGTTGTAACCCTTAAAACCCGTAAAACATCTTACCGCGTCTAAGCTTTTGTCGGGGAGTGTAAATTGTTTCTAAGTTAAAGCTAATTTTCATACATTTTTCGTTACTTATTGTAACTTTAGAGCTGGAGTGTCTAACCTTTTAGCGCCTTCTGAGCCACATAGGAAGAAGATGAGTTTTCAACCATACAAAATATACCTAACATTATGTGTTATTTGATATTTCTTTCGCTTCACGCTCGCTTCTTGGAACGCACTGTTATTTATTGTGGCCAATGTGCGTTTCCCTGATCATGGTTTGGATCCCTTGTTTAAATTAGTTTATTTATAAGCTGGTTAGACGAATAACTAATATTGGCACCAATAATTGTTCTTAATTTTTTATATGCCAGAGTTACACTGAGAAAAATCGTTCAACTAAATTGTGTTGCTAACACTAGTTTATTAACCATAACTATATATTAAGTTACAACCTCTTTGAAGCTCTATACACTTCGTCCAGCGATGCTGCAATTTTTTTCCAAATAATAAGATTTATCGAACTCTTTTTCGGTAGCGACCTCTTCATTTGACGTGAACTGATGAAGGTTATACCTTGCGATTCTCAAAAATTCCTTGCTATAACTTTTCCGGCTCATGAAATCGTCCTCGCTTTATTTGGCGAACGTTCGCATGGAGAAACCCATTTTGCTGACTGTTCTTTGGTTTCTGGCGTGTAGTGATGTATCCATGTCTCATCTACAATCACATAATGCCGCGGAAATTCAAACCTACGCTTAAAGATGTCTAAATGGTCCTTTTTTGATTAATCGTCAGCAGACGCGGCATCCATCTCGCCAATAGCTTTCTCATCCTTAGCTTTTCATGAAGGATATTTTGTACACATTCAATTGAGATGTTTACCATATTAACAATCTCTCCAATCTTCACCCAGCGCGGTATCATGATACTTTGTGATCGATATGATCCGTAGTCTCCTCAATGAGACGACCTGGACGCCGCTCATCAAATCAATAAATTCAGTAAATCAGTCATCGAAATCTGATTTTTCTTTGATTTTTGCACACCTTCTTTCGTCCAAAAAAAAATCGAATAATTGACGCGTATTGTTGTTGATGATTATGATATATAAAATATTAATTACAAGTACCTACTAAATATTTTTTTTCTCGGGAGTAGGGATACAAGAGGTATGTTAGATTTAGTTTTTCTCACATCATTCGGTCAACGGTTGAAAATCAGGATCGGCGCATCCGCATGGATCGGTCTGGCAGCTGTTGTTTTTTTCGTCATACCTATTACTTTATATTATTTTCTGGAGAAACTCTTCCTCCGCATTGCAAGTTTTTTTAATTAAATATTTAATTAAAAAAATTTCACTCAGTGTACTCAGTGTACGGACTGAATATTTTATAGTACTACGTGGAAATTTCTCAAATTGAGTCAAAAGTTACGATCGACCACAATACTAAAATTCAGATTGTTCCAACGGAGTTTTGTTACCTATTATTTCACTTGGAGTGGAGCCGGCTTCCTCGAAGAAGCTGATCTGTTTCCGGGGAATCACGTCGGATACTTTGCTGAAACCTAAAAGTAAACGAAATGCAGATGTCTTGGGAATGGTATTAGCTTATTAGCGAACTTCTCAATTGCTTAGATCTCTTTGCTTCTAAGGAGTCGGCCGATGTCAGAGTATTGACGTCTGCAATAATAAAGAATGGACGTATTTATTAAAAGGCGGAAATTTAAAATCGTGGATGATTAACGAACTGAATTTGATGAGGTCCTTCGATGATTTAGCATCCAAGGATTTGGATAGTGCCGGCGTGGAAGTCGATACCCGACCTGAAATAGAAAAGAGAAATTCTGTCGACGATTTTTTGAAATAACTGAAAAATTGTAATGCAACTAAAAACATAATTTAGGCTGTCGATTGGATCAGAGCCACAGGGTGCGGATCAGAGCTGGATCAGAGCCGCAGGGTGAGCATGTTCTTTTTCAATTTTCCAGCGAGTTGTAGAATAGTTTCAGGTGAGACTTTTTACACAAGAGGAGGTAACATTGTGGTCATTGTGGAAGGCCAAGTTAACTTTTTTAAATGGAACATGGATATTTTTTAACATATTTTTAAAAAGCATTCAATTCGAAGTAAATACGTTTATGATTTTTTAAATTTTTACCTTTTGCTGCATCAACTTTCCCAGCAGAATTAACCTTTTGTAAATCCCGAGTTGAGGACTGAAGTTTGGGAGCCGCTTTTAAACCTGCAACATCACACGCTGAAATTTTCGTTTCATAAGGCAATCGCGATCGGTTTACTGGGTCTTCTGGGTAATTTAGTAGAAAGGGGATCCCCATCTTTAAATGGATCGGACACTAAAGGATTACTGTCGGCGTCTAAAAGAAAGAAACAAATGCATATAAGTGTTAATCGTATTTATTCGTTTGGTAAACCGCTTGAACTAGTCCGGCGTTTCTCATTGACTCCGATTGTCCGGAAACCTAGAAAAAAGATAAAATTAAAAATAACCGATAAGATTCCTTTAAATTCATTTTTAACTTATCGATTTAGAGTCTGGAAACGGTTGCTTCTCCTTATCTTTATCTTGGGCTCCCGTAATACTGGGGGATCCCGCTAAACTTTTCACATCTAGGACAGAGAATAAGCATTGAATTTATTGGAATCGATTCGTCTTTTCTACAATTTCCATACTTGATTTGCTACGGATGTGACCTGCGAAATTGAAAGGAATACGATTAGAGGAAACACGAACACCTCAAGTTTATAACAGTGATGAACGTTCGGTACATACCTGGTATACTGACCCTCTTCCTTTCGACAAAATAGTTATTTTCTCGGTTCTTTGCCACACTAGTTTTCGGAGAATTCCTCTTTTCGAAGCTTCCTGAATCTAGCATACAATGGAAACTTATTCTGATCCGTTTTCGCGATAAACGTATCGTATAAATACCTATATTTTCAACTGCGTTTTCGCCGAAAGTCTCTGGGTCTAATAGTCCAAACTCTGAATGGCTATTACACTTCGGGCTGGTGTCACAAGCATCTAGAAAATTAACACGTTAACACAACTTATATTATTAAAATAGTTCAGCATTACTGGGTCAAGATAAAAACGGACATTGTTTAAAACTGTTTCGTGTCAGGGCCATGTTCGAACGTTGATTAAGAAGAATAATGCAATAAAAGGGAAACAATATTTTAACAACAATTCGTGCAGGGTAACAATAAGTGATGTAAACGTAAATATATAGGTATAAATTTAAAAAAAATAAAACTAAATAATCTTTATTGTAATTTTTATTGCAATAGCTAATAGCTATCTACTTACTTATCAATCTACGCTTCCTTTCACCTCGATGCATCTGCTCAAAGCTGTTATGCATTTTTCTTAGCATACTGTAACGCGTTTTCCCAATTTTATACATAAATCATTTCTACTACCACTTTTCTATGTAATTGGTTTTAGCTTCTCAGGTTTAAAATTTCGAATCACCAGTTAAAAACAGCAATGTCTGTGTGTTTTGTTTACTGTTGCTGTGGTAACCAATTAATGCCAGAACCCACTTGGAATTAATAATATCCAAATACATGAGTCGTTTTTAATTATAAATATTTCTTTTATTTCTAATATTTAGCAAACGCATCATTTGGAGAGAAAATCTATTCTGTACCCAGCGTATTTATTTATATCTCTCTATTTTACACTAAATATTTACATGGTGCAACTTTGTTTTCGGTACTTCTATTTGGCAAAGTTTTGTATCTAGCACTGAACATCCTGTATATTTTGCAGGCGTTTTAATACCACGTCGAGATAGAGCTAAGTGCGCAACTTCATCTCATAAAAATTTACAATTAAGATGTATTTCCATATCGGCTTTATTGAAGAAGATGAGCATATTCACATTTGAGTCATTGAAAATAGAGTTATAAATGTACGCGAGAAACGTCGTTTATTTCTAGATGAAGTTCCTACAAATACAAGGCCCATACATTCAAAAGATAGCTTATGGTGAAAATCTGAGAATTTCACCTTTTACCATTTGCACATTAGGCCGAATTCTACAATTCTACAAGATTAGGACACCTGTATATACACTGCCGTTCAGAGAAGTTCGGTCGGTTGGTAAAAAACATGAAAGGTTACAGAAACAAACGAAACTAAAAACAAAATGCAATTTTATTGTGTGTACAGGTAAAAAAGACAAAAATAAATAAATAAAAAGTTATTCTGGCCTAATATAACATACTGAATATTATATATTTTTTTTTTTTCATCGAAAAAACCTCCTTTGCTGTTAATCACAGCTCGAACTATTCTAGGCATTCTTTCGATAAGTTTTGTTAAAACGGATTGTGGAATATTAATCCATCCGTGTTGCAGAATATTCCGTAAATGTTCTTGTGAAGTTGGGCATATTTTTCGGATCCTCCTGTCCAGTTCATCCCACAACAACTCTGTAGGGTTCAAATCTGGGCTTTGTGGGGGCCATGTCATTACTTTCAGGGTGTGCTGTTCTTCTTGCTCCTTTAGATAGTTCTTACACACTAACGCAGTGTGTTTTGGGTCGTTGTCATGCATGAACGTAAAGTTACGGCCTATTATACGCAATCCTGATGGCACTGCATGATTCTGGAGTATTGCAAAATAATTTTCCTTCCTCATTACACCCTGCACTCTGCATAAATCTCCCGTCCCAGCAAAGGAGAAACATCCCCACACTAATACAGAACTACGCCCTTGCTTCACTGTAGGCACAATGCAGTTCGGGATCACTTTTCGGTTTTAGATCTTCGGACATAAACTCGTCGGTTTTGCCCAAAAACCTCAAACTTTGACTCGTCACTCCAAAGCACGTGCTTCCAATCATCTAACGACCGATCTAGATGAGAACGGGCCCACTGTAGCCGTTTTGCTCTGTTGCCCCGATGTAATAAGGGTTTTCGAATGGCAATGCGTCCATGAATGTTGAAGTCGACGTTTTACCGTACTCGTTGAAACTTGTTCTTCACGGCCGCGATTGACTTCGGCTGCTATTTGTGGCGCTGTTAATTTTCTATTGCGTTTGCTTAATAATACGATTCTCAAATCTTCAACTTTTGTTGTTTTCCTAGATGCTCCAGGACGAACACGATTCTCTATAGTTCCAGTTGTCCTATATCGCTTTATGATGTCATTTACTGTTGAACTTCTCATATTTATTTTTTCAGCAATTTGTCGCTCCGAATATCCTTCTTCGAACAACGTAATAATGCGTGAACGTTTTTTTCTACACTGGTAGGCTTGTTGCCACGTGCCATTTTGAAGTAAATTTTCTTAAAACTTTCGCGCAAAAACGACAGATGCACACCAACACCCGTTCAACAGTAAAACGAAGCAAATTTATATCTTTACGCCCGTGATAAATAAACAAGAGTGATACTGCGGTATATTTCCTAAATGTATCGTTCGTTAATAATCCCCAAACGACCCGTTTCAAACGATCGGTACTTCCGAGAAATTCTTGGAATGATAATAAAAGGGACTTTATTGTGGTTGTCGCAATATTTCTACTTTACATAATAATTTATGGCTTTAATCCCTTAGAAAATGGTGTATGCTTAATATTTTTCTAATTTTATGTATTAATAATTGTATACAGTGTAATATAATAGATTTTTATTGCATGACCGAACTTCACTGAACGGCAGTGTATATCATCCGGATCGTACACTTCTATCAAGTTTTGTTAATTCTTAATCTCGCGAAGACAGCGTTTTTTACTTGATGAGAAAGATGAATAAAATGCATTTATCAACAAATTATCTAGCGGCAAGGTGCCCCACTGATAAGAGCTCCGGCTCCAAAAAGCCCGGTTACACGATTCGCGGTCCGACAAATCTGGCATGACGAATCTCGTACTACGACCTTGTAAATAAAATACGGTAAAGTTGACCGCGAGCCGCATATCGATGGTGTCCATCACGCTAGGTTCGTCGAACAACAGATCGTGTAATTAGGTCTTAATCGTGCCCTCCGCGTTCGAATTGTACCATTCGCTCGTTGGGGGAATAATTAACAGCACCGTTTACGGGGAAGGGTGGTAGTAACAGAGATACGGAACATCTTACACACGGTCCGAAAAAGGCTCCGAAGGCTATAAACAAGCTATAAGCTTGCGTACACTGTTTTGCCGTCACCACATGTAAAAAAACTAGAGCTTTTTGTTTTACGGTTGATAGTTGCTCGAGCAATCTTTAAAATCACTTTCGACGGCAGGGAAAATTTAGGCAATTTTTTGAATCGGATCAATATTACGTAAGCGCGCAGGATAATTCGAATCAACGGACCATTATCACTACTTCCGTTAGTGTTGGTCCTATGAAATCGATTAAATTTCCAAACCGGTGCTTTTGCTGTTTATTAGCATGCGGAAAAATGACATGGCATTTCCGCAAAATCAAAATTTGATATTTAAAAAAATGGAACCTCCAAGATATTTGGATACAATTGGCACACCATGTGATAGGAACCACTCAATTTGGAGCTATGGCACGATACTCCAGATTTATTGTAAACTGTATAATTGTAAATAAAGACGTTGTTGCTTTGTTAAGAAAACTGCGACGTGATGGTAACTAAACTAATTAAATCTGAATTAAATAAAAACCTTTCGTGGTGTCACTCTCCACATTTTTACTTTCCGTCGAAGTATTTTGTTCTGGTCCCGGATATATCCGATTTAGAATAGATCCCTCTGAGTGTAACGAATTCTCATCTGTTAGATAAAAACAAAATTGGGGATTTTAAAGACCACGTTTTCGAAATTCTCCTACTACATTGTTGCAATTCGGACACATTTATGAGCTGTTCAACCTGCGTCACCTTCACTTCTTCTTGCGACGTTTTTTCGTTGATTTGACACGCCACATTACAACTTGACTGAACCGAAGTCGCACAATCTGTTTTGAGGAATTAGGCAGCGGATTCGATTAAAAATTATCGCCAACTTGAAGTTACCTCTGCTGATTTCCTTGTTAGTGAATTGCGTCGTCTTATTTGAGGTTTTCGGATTCCAATTGTCGAGTTCGCTTAGATCTTGGTCGTCCAATAGATCTTTGGGATCAGGAGCGGACGCAAAGCGATAGTTGAGTGTCTTGCAAAAATTGCAAGTGTCGGTTGTAGCTGCAAGCTAAAATCTTGGACTTTAATTCACTTGAATAAATTAAGAAAAGTGGGTGAATGGAAGGGAAGGAAAAATAAGCATTAAAAGCTGACGTTGTGTCCAAAACGAAACATACGGCGACTTTATCGAGTTTTCTTTTACGCAATTCGTACAAAGCTCTCGCCCATAACGAAGCCTCGCTCTCTTTCTGTTCCGTTTGGCACTCGGACGTCCTCTTGTTTTCCTGAGCGTCCATAATAATACAATTTACCGGCTTTATATCACTCCTACTGTTAATAGCGTTCCAAAACGCAAGACATTTCTCGTTGTTCTTGTTGAATGGGCCCGTTTCAAATTTGAAAATCTAAATTATTTTATTGACGATGAATGAAAATCAACAAAAAGGAGAGTGGATCAACCTTTATAACCGATTCGCAAGATCTGATACTGTCAATCTTATCACTGTCAGGATGACACGATACGCTGGCAGTGTTTGTATCTCCTTCAGTGTTATCGGGAGTTCGAGGGAAGTTCGATGTTTCTGGCGACTTGGGCGACGGATTCTTAAGAAAATTAATGCTGCGAACATGTTTTTTGATTATAGCAGATTCATCGAAATTCGCCATTTTTTGTTGAATGTCTGAATGAACGTGGGCTGTTCAGCGCCCTCTGATGATTGATAGTTGAATTTAAACGTGTTGTAGATTTCTGTAGATAATTAAGGTATCTGTAAATTAATAATAATATTAATAAACTGTTACAAATTTTATATTATTAACGATTGATATTATTAAAAATGTTTTAAATCGAATAATACATTAATTCGCGTTATTAAAATAATGCATTTTGCATTCTTAAAAAATTAACATAACCTCACTTACCTGATATCACATAACCACAAAATATGTCAACTTTAACGAGGATAATACATCTAAATACTATCAAAAGTAACGATTCATTACTTAAAACTTCTTTTTCTTTATAATTTTAATAATCCACAGGTATCCTTCATAATGTCATTCGCGCCACATCTACACATTCTCATATAAAATCCCCAGTAACAAGCTTATCGACTACAAACCCATGGATATGGCAGCAGAAACAAAGCAGTTTTCGATTACCAGAAGTAGCTAGAACTAATATAATTTTACCTAGCGGAATGTTATGGAATCCCCACATAAATGACGATGTAAATAAAGTCATAGAGGAACCGGTTGATGCTAGCGTAGATAATACGAAGCAAGCTGCTAGATTAATTGTCATTAGGCGAAAGAAAATGAAGAAGCACAAATTGAAGAAATTAAGGAAGAAAATGAAATTTGAATGGGCAAAGGTAATAACATACGAAAAATATGGAATTTTTAATTTAATGCTACAATTTTAGTTACGACAAAAAAGGGAACTGCGTAAAGAGAAAGAATTTCAAGCCGGTCTCATACAGCAATGTAAGACTGCAGAGTCCTTTTCAGCGGAGGAGTATGTTAATGAGAAATTAGTCGAGTATAATATGATTTCGATACCAAAAAAGTGGAAAGGTCGTAATATGCCTGAATCCATGATACGTGAAAAGATGGGATTACCACCGGAAAAATAATTTAAAATAGAAGGTTCCAATGTTGAATTATATATATTATTCAAACCAATAACAAAAATAAATACAAACATATGAAACATACACTAATGACAAACATTTTACAAAAATTTCATTTAGTACCTGACGTGAATAAACGCATTAGACTAGCGTCTTGTCTTAAAATATTCATTAATGAGTTGATTCTATGTTCTGTGAACGAAGGACTTCCAGGAACATGTTCTTTGCTTTGGGGATCACCAGTAACTTGTATCGCATTAGGTTTCGTTAGGAAGTTGTCTCGCGAGGTTTTAGGTTCTGAAAATTAGTAAATGTTATATTACATTTGTTAAATTAGGCTTTATAATTGTATTTCAATGCTCTACGCAAAGTGCTACTATTTTATGTAGACACTCAATTTAAACCAATATGAAGTGGATTAAACCTTTCAGGTTTATTTCAGTTTACCGCTTTACCAAATTAATTGCTTGACCAAGGTTCATTTACACGTATCAGCTCCGTGTCAGTGCCGATTCAGTTTTATTTCATTCGATTATTGACCAATAATATCGTGATCTTGCACGCAACTGAATCGCCACTGATACTGAACTGATATGTGTATCACCGTAATTTTTTCCCATTTAAGATGTCTAATATTGTACAAACTATGCGTAAGCAAAGATAACAAAACAAGGGCATATTGAGCGTAAGTGGAATTGAGTGGAATAGTAGAAAAATGTAAGATTGAGAAAATCACACAAAAATAAAATGCTAGTGTTGATATTTATCGTGTAATTAATTAAATGTCTTTCTTTAATAATGCTTATCTTATCATATTACTATATTGGTCAAGTTGAAGTTAGCCTTGACAATAGGAAAATTTGTGTTATGTGAGAAGCTAAAATGTTTTGATAAGAAAATAGACGTCACAAAATATCCTCCAAAAATATATCTGTCCGTACAGAATGATCGATAAAGAGATGGCCTGTACCCTGGACGTAATTACCTTCATAAATCTTCCAAGGCGAATCCGAACTCTTCAACAAGTTAACCTCGTAGACTTCCGCAATCGGCGAGAAATTGACCGCGGTTTCCGGTATATTGGTCGGTATCTGCGCCACTTCCGCGTGGCTAATCGTTTGCGGCGAGACGTGCCTGCTAGTCGCCGGGATATCTTCCGAAAGTGCGCCGATAGTGCTATGACGTTTGCTGGATCTCGACACTAGAGATTGCTTCTTGATCAACTCGAGCGAATCCTGCGCCATGCTCAATCTCGACAGTTGCGAGGGCCTCGGCACATCGCTGGATACCTTTGGCATCTCCTCCTGTGCCGGAATCCCCGAATCCGAAGCTATAGATTTTCGAACGTGACTCGATATAACGGAGGCCCTGTGTATGATGAGGGAATCTTTGACCGAGAGTAATTTCGATTCCCTGGAGGAGTTTTTCATAGCGGCTACCGGAGGTAAATTCGATGGAATGGTATTAATGAACAGACCTGCCGATATTCTAGAAGTCTTAGAAAGACCACCCTGGAACGGTCATAAGAAGTTATTTTAATGATAAGTAAGGATGCACTGATTTTTTTTTCTCTAATTGA
Source organism: Oryctes borbonicus (assembly GCA_902654985.2). NCBI lineage: Eukaryota > Metazoa > Arthropoda > Insecta > Coleoptera > Scarabaeidae > Oryctes > Oryctes borbonicus. The sequence goes on from LR736886.1 coordinate 4,106,201, forward strand.
CGTACTAAGTTTTCAATTCAATTCATAATTACAATATTGGTGTGGACGTTAGATGGTATCGCTTATTATGTGAAGTGTACATATGAAATGTTTTTTTTTTGTTCGATGTGTAGATAGATATTAAATCAAATTTAGTTAATAACTGATAACATCGCACATTAATGGAGCATGCACTGAATTTCGGGAATATATTGTTCGATACAAATCAAAATTGTAATAATAAATTAATTCAATACTTAATTTTATCTACGCTAAAAACTAAGTTCTTCTTTAAAATAGTATGTTGGAAAATGTGTCTAATGCCAACCATATGTACTAATTACTGTTGCTTAAACTCTAATTAACTACATTTAATTAAAAACTGTGACTTACCCCACTCACAGACGCCTGAAAGAATAAAAAAAACACGAATCATTCATTATCATTTCGAAAATTAAACACTTTAACGAACCCTTGACGATTTTCCCGATCTCTTAATCTCAAGTTGATCCGGTATTCTGATAGCGTCCAAAGCTTGGAAGTTCACCGATCCTTCCACCCATTTCTTGCTATCGGTTTCGAGTTCCGTTTCCAACGACTCCTTGACGGCCATCAGCATGTTGTTGGTTTCCACCTCCTCGGCGCCGTAGCTCGCCATTTCTTTCAACGAACTCCTCCTAGACTCTCGAATCTTAATTAGGGAGTCTTTCGTCGCTAGGAGCCCGGTGGTGTCTAATGGCGCTAGCTCGATGTCCATACTAGCCCTAATAATCTTCTTTATGAAATCGGTACGATCTCTAGATTCGCTTCTATTGGCGTCCTTCGATCCAGAAAGGTTGCAATAAACGAGGGGCGGCTCGCTGCGTTCATCGCTGCGTTTTCGGCTCGTTCTGCTGAAGCTTGAGTTCAGGTGTAATCTAGAATTAATTTTAGTGCCAGGGGTTGTTTTCCGCTGACTTTGGAATCGAACATTCGAGTCGAGCGTCAACATGCACAACATTGGAAATGGTCATGAAAGTGTGTGAAGTGAAGGACAGAGGTTTTAAAGAGACGAAAAATTAAGAATTTAATTGGTTTGACGACAAACAAACGAAGTAGAAGTCACTTTCGAATGATAATTAACGATACTTACTTAGCACTCTGTGAGAACTCATCATCGTCTTCCACAGAAGCCACCATCGAACTCTTGACAGAGGCCTTCAGTATCTTCATTAAATTCTCCACGTCCTTATTCCACAACAGGTTCGTTTCCGAGATATCCACACCTTTATCAGCCATCAGTTGCAGATTCTTATTGACGTATAGCTTATCTTTGTAATAGAATGATGGCAGGAAATCGGATTCCTGACCCGGCGGAATCATTTCGTTCAAGCATTCGTGAAAATCGGGCAGAGTTAGTCCGCTTTCTTCTTCTGAAACCACCGAATACGTAGATTCCGTCTGCCAATCGAGAATTTCCTTAGCGGGACGTTCCTTCTTGGCTTTCTCTTTTAAAGATTGCGTTATCTCGAACAGCATCATCTTCCTTACGTCCAATAAAAATTCGGCTTGTGTTGGGGTGGCCCTCAGGGCGTAATTGATGAACTTCTGGAATTGCTTCAAGATTTCCAACACGCATTTTTCGCGCACGTCTAGTTGTTGTTGTTTTTGTTCATTTTGCTCGGTTAGTTGCTGTATCTGATCGTCCTGTTGCGCCATCTTCTTGTTCAGGTCTTCGACGAACATTTTATGTTTGTATTCTAAGACTGCGCGCTCTAAACAGCATTTTCTGCGCTCCATACATAGGACGTACATCAGATTCGCTAGATTCTTGCATTCGAGACAGTGACGGAGCTGACTCATTGTTGTTTCGCAGAATTCGCGTTCTTTGATTATGGCAGAATCGAAAGTCTTATCCTGTTGTCTAGAAATTAGAAAGGAAATACCTGTAACCTAGCATCTTAAAAAAATTTCAGAAGAAAGATCTTTTTTCGTGAATGTTGTGCTTGAATTTGTCTTGCGTGCGTCATATTATCATAATATTTTTAATAATATCACTTATTATAAACAGTATAACGTAATAGTAGAGCCTAATATACCCCGTTGGATTGCTCACCACGCTTGCCAAAAAAATAATAAGAAACAAACATATTATTACTTAAATTCATTCCTGAATCTATCTTCCATTTTCTTCTTTTGCCTTTCCGTATCGTCCAAGAATTTCTTCGTCAGTTTCTGAGTAGCACATTGAACGGTAAGGTCTATTTTGATCTGCCATTCTTCTTCGCACTCCAATATAGCTTCCCGTACAACGTTGCGCTGGTATTCGAGCATCTCGCGTTCCAGTTTATCCAATTCGTCGCGAAGCTTCTCCTCGAAATCCCGTTTAAGATCCTGGTACCGTTTCTCACATTCCATTTGTTCTTCGTCTCTCGCCATTTTGACGGCGACCCTTTTAACGCGCTCTGCAAGAGTTAGGAGATGTTCCTCTTGCTCTTCCAAAGCTTTGTCCTTTTCCAGTACCATTTCGTTTGTGTATTTCGTCTCAATATCGTATCCAATGGCTAAAAATTGCGATCAAGAGGATTTCGTTTGGAGTCGCGAATGCGAATGGTACCTAATATTCCTTCGTGCGTCAATGCCTTTATGTGTTTATCGGTTAGAGGCGGCTTCAAACAGACTTTGCCGATCAATAGGTCGCTTGGTGATATCCACATATTTGGACCGGGTCCTTTTAATTTGGGTTCGAAGCCCAAATTAGGTTTCAGAACGTCTGGACATTCTTGGAAGACTACTTCTGCTAGCTGTTCCCCCAGTTCTGTTTTGACTTCCGACATGGTTGGAACTTCTAGGGATTTCAATAATTCCTGTCGGCGGTAGTAATTTCGACTTTTCCCTTTAATGTAAATCTTTATAGAAGGAGGAATCCACGTTGGGAGTAATTTGTACTTACGCATTATCAATATTCCCAAAAACAAAATTTTCTGCTGCGAATTTTAAAGCATCAATTGAAACCGAATTTCGGGAATTAAATAACGTTAATTTTGCCTCAATTTATCAAAAATTAACGCTCCAAATTTCGAATTGAATACCCGCCCTTCATAACGAATTTTGACTTGAGATTTGACATTTATGCTGATTTATGTTGGCATTTGCTCAATTTTGCTCAATTCTTTTCTTTCGTTTTGGTGCTGGATAATATTATCCGAGAGTTTTCTGGCTGGCTGGCTTCTCGTGATTATTGTTGCAGGCTTTTTCTGGTGGATTGCTTCCTATCCTACTATTAATAAGATTATTGATCTTACCAGCGTTTGCTTTAACAATATTAACAGATACCATATTAACTTTTCTGCGTTTTTTTTTTTGTAGTCTGCCCAAAGTAAATCTTTTGACAAACTTTTCTTTTTGCTTCTGTATTTAGGGATTTTCGAGATCCATGATTGGAAATAAGTTCGTCTCTTTCAGTTAACTTATTTGATAAACTTGCGGATCATGAATACAAGGAGTTTCTTTAAAAGGAGAATGGTCAAAGAAGCTGATAAAGAATCTAATCAAGAATGTATCAAATAATTTATTTTGAAAATTTTCTTTCATTTTTACAAAAAATACATCAATTTCGACTAATTTAATTCGTATCTATCTATACTTCTTATACATGAATATCAATATGTACTGTACATAGTTAATTGAGTATATTTCAGGCTTTCCTTCCTTCACATAATCTTAACATAATTACCTTATTTAAATATATTTCCAAAGAAACTACCTAAAAATAATATTATTACAGTACTTAGGATGCTAGGTATGACTCTGAAGCCGTCGGAACCTCTGTTGAAGCTATCCACGATGTGGATTTTATATCCCATATTTGCTTGGGTGAACGAGTTGTAGTAAACATTGTCCGGCCAGGTGGTGTTAGGGGTAACTTCTAAGATGCCAGGTTCACCATCTTCACAGGTGTAGATCAAAGAACGGTTGAACTTCTTGAAGGTGTCGAAGTCGTCATCTAATCTTCTATCTTGGTTATCAGCGTGCTTTGCCAAGCATAGAGGACCAACTAGAATCAAGCAAAACCATTATGGTTAACATTAACATTACCCAAAAGAAAAGACAATTGTTGCAGCTTGTTTCTATTTAAAATTCAAGACTTACTAGCTGTCGGACTTGGTGTTCCTCGCCTCGTATACTCAACACCAGCGAGAACTCTAACATTAGATTGAGCTGCATGTGTTAACTTGTCGTACCCACCGTGCGGTTCGTCAGTTATAATTAGAGGATGATAGAATTCAGCGCTATGAGGTTTATTACCACCTCTAATTTTGAATTGGTACGTTAAACCTCTTCTTAACCACAATTCGGGTGCTAGATAACCATTAATATACCACGCTAGAGTTGTCGAAGCTTGACCTGTTAAGAAACGTAAATACGATGTTGAAAAATCACTTTGAGGACCCACCTGTAGTTGCTTGATAACCCTTTTTACCACCAGATGGACCCACGTAAGCGTAGAAGACTCTAATCGTCCTGTCGTAGATCTGGCCTTTTTCCCAAGCATCCACTGATATAGCGTTGGAGGTGGTGAACGAGAAGCAAGTGTTAATTGGTTCTTTCGAGTTTAAATTTAATTTAATATTGGCTTTGGAGTAGGTGTCGTGAAAACTCGGCTCATATTGGGAATCTAGTCGACCCATAGCCCATACGATGTAAATCTCGCGGTCAATGGGGAACTCCTTATCACCATCGTCGGCTAAATAAAAATAAATAAAAAAAGCGCTTGTAAGGATGGAATATTAAGAATCTTTACGTGATATCAAACTTCTTCTATAAGTAACGACATTGATCCCATCTTTGCGAACTCCAGTGTGGAATTGGTTATTGTCCTGTCCTCCAACCAATTCATCCCTACAGACTCCCTTATTTTGACCCAAAACTTTAACGCACTAAACATTTCTCTTTTATTAATTAATTTAGATATTTTTATGGGTTTTACTTACAGGTGTCAACGCTGTAATATTATAATCCAAAGCATACCCGCTATACCCATTCATGTAAGCTACCGTAACGTCACTCCCTAACATTTGACTCCTTTCCTCAGATCCCGAGATTCCAAAGGAAACGTATTCATCCTCCTTGACTTGTCCAGCCAGCTGGATGGTGATTTGCCCTCCGAATATCTCCCAGTACATTTGAAAGTTCTTGTGTAACTGGAGGCAGTTCGGTAGATCATTGCTATGGGGCTAAAATGAAATAGAAAATTTAATTTGGGCGAATTTTAGGGAACGTCGGAGCTGTATTACGATGACTTTCACTAACGAAGGAGGTACATTTAAGCCTTCGGGGATGAAAATTGATCCGAAATTCGTGTTAGTCTCCAGATCGTAGATACTAAACCAGCCTATATTGAAGATGGTCAAATCTCCTGGTAGTTCTAGGATTATCGTTTGTCCTGTATACTTCCTCAACGGATCCACGCTAGAATGATATGGATAATTAAGGGGGTGGTGGGGGAATAGGATTGATTACTAACTATCCATATTCATCGGGTACAACGTGTCCTTTGCTACCAGGTTGTGGTCCAACTCCAACCCAGAAATGTACCCTTTTCCCTAGTCCATCATATTCGAATTTTGGTATACGCAGAGTTTTCGCATCTATGATTTCGATAGCCTCTGAATTAACGTTGTTACTCTTTCCTTCTAATTTTGGTACCGTTTGAACTTTAGGAGGTTCAAATTCGTCCAAAATATAAATATCCCCGAAAGTATTTTGACTCCAAATATCATATACGGCGAACCATTTAATATCGATGATTTTCTTATTGTCTGGTAACTTGAGAGTGAATTCCTTATTGACATATCTTTCCAGCACGTTCGTTCTAATTTAACAGAAGGATATAATTTAATTTGGAATATCTTCCCATTAAAAAATTAAAGCCTTACACTCCATGCTCGTCTGGAACTATGAATCCCTGAGGACCGGGCCTGTTTACCGATCCGGCCCAGAAGAATGTATCGGTACCATCTCCGCTGTAGGTGAATTTTGATACGAGTAGAGTGTACTCGTCCACTGCGAAAACATCTCCGGAAACTTGATGGTCGTAAGTGTTAAATTTGCCGATGTATTTTCCTTTATATGGTCCTTCGTCATCTTGACCAAATGCTGGAAAGGATGTCATGGAAAATGTTGTTATGCACTATTTTTATAATTGATCTGATCAATCTGATTTTGCCAGAAAAAGGGGAAGAACGTGACTGCTTTTTGGGCTTTTGCTTATCATTACTTGACAAGCTAAATGAATTGTGGGAGAAGGAAAATTTGGTTCCACCTTGGTTAATCATACTGTTAGCTTCCCAAGAAGAGTTCTTTAGGTTATCAGGTTTTTCAGAAGATTTCTAAAGATTATTCTACAGCATTGTCGTCAAAATTTGTACAAAAAGCTAAAAATGTCCAATGGGATAGTTTGCCATAATCGCAGGAGCCTTTACAACGAGAATAAACATTAAAAATAAAGGAATAAGTTAAAAAATGTAGTGGAGCCAGCGCATTTTTTTATGAAACCAATAATTTAAAATATGGGAAATAGTTAAATAAATAAAATTAGGAAATATGTTCAATACGAGATGATAACACAAAATTCTTAGAGTTGACGCAACATATTTAAAGCTAAGAAGAAAGCAAGAACCGACTTACTAAGACAATGAAAGGTTAACGGTAGTATTTAAGCGAAAGCAATGGTATTTTCACAAGGACGAATTTAGTAAATTCCTAATAACTGGATTGCAATGCATGGGCTCGGCATGTGGGATAAAATTAGCCCATATAAATTATTTCGTGTGTATAACGCGAAATTATAATTTTTAATTGTTCCTTTATCAATTAATTTACAGCAATTGTTAAAAATACATTGTTGACATTAGCCTGTGATTCATCGTACAAAGGCTATACAAATTCCATGAAACCTCGATCATGGCTATTACTCTTGCAGCAGATTCAACGGCCTTTATAGAATTTAAAACGCACACAGATTAAAAATCAGTACTCACCCACTTCGACTAGCAAAACAACTAATAAAAGCGATGGAAAAGAACATTTTAACTTTCTCATGATAATTCTTTCGCTATTCGTTTTAACATCGTGGGTTTATTTATAAAAAAATTGCTGCGGCTTATCACTATTTTCACTTAAAAATATATTAAATTATATACAACGAGAACAAGTTTATTGTTACAAATGTTTTGTCACCGCAACATACGCACACCTTAGTCTCACTTCATACTTTCATACTGTTTAATTCACGGCAACAACCGCAACAACGGTTTGGTCGCGCTGTCGTGCGAAGACAACTTTCTAAAATATATTCAATCGATTTCTAGACGCGATTAAGTTCGCAGAAGTCGGTTGCGGAAAGCTGTTATATACGAAGTCAGGATGGGTAGGTGCTAGAATTGATTGTTATTATTGTTTTTTATGTTCTGAATTAAATTATGTTTGATGGCAGCAAAGTATACTTGGACGGTCGGCAAGCGACGAAGCAGTATGGGCAGTATACACAAGGCTCGCTTTCGTACAGGTTTATTGCGTTTCGTCCAAGTTTGCTTTTTTAGATTTTTTTTGCTATGAAATGGAAAAAGTAAATAAAGTAAAAAATAATTTTTTCATTGAAAATGGCTCCCTAGCATCTTGATTGCCACAGTACGAACTGCTTGGATTTAGGGAATCATTGTTGGAGTATTTTTTTGTGGCAAATCTTGTCCTCCAAAACTGTCCATAATTTGTAGCCTAATGGGTTTAGATCGGGGTTGCCCGAGGACCAGTTTTCGGTTAAGCAAATCCGCGCGAAGTCAGATCTGCGTTATTTTAACTTTGTGCGCAGCTACAGAATTTTGTTGAAATTCCTAGTGCTTGTTTTGGAAAAGCCTTTAATTCAGAGGTTTTACGACGGACCTCGGAACTGAATCCTGATACATTTTTACTGAAGTTTTAACGTCTTTTTCACAAAAGTCACCTTACCAAACCACCCTTGACGCTGATGAACATTTTCAACTCGTGGAACCAGCTCGGTAGCTCCACAAGATAATAATTTTGAATTTTGATCTTGAGATGTCTTTTCATTTCTAAAACGAGATCCTTTCATGAACATTATCAGCGTACTTTGTCTTTCCAATCCTATTTTTTAAGAGCTACTGCCAGCAATTTTCCTGTCAAGATCTAAGTCTCATGGATTTTTTCGTGATTCTCCTCTCACGAGCAATAATCTTTCGCTTCCTGAAGGGAGTTCTTCGAATTTTTGCTTTCGCGACTTTTATGACCTCTGGCGTACGAAGGTAAGTCACCTTACCAAACCACCCCTGACGCTGGTGAACATTTTCAACTCGTGGAACCAACTCGGTAGCTCCACAAGATAATAATCTTGAATCTTGATCTTGAGATGTCTTTTCATTTCTAAAACGAGATCCTTTCATGAGCATTATCAGCGTACTTTGTCTTTCCAATCCTATTTTTTAAGAGCTACTATCAGCAATTTTCCTATCAAGATCTAAGTCTCATGGATTTTTTCGCGATTTTCCTCTCAGGAGCAATAATCTTTCGCTTTCTGAGGGGAGTTCTTCGAATTTTTGCTTTCGCGGCTTTTATGATCTCTGGCGTACAAAGCGTGGGGGAATGTCTCGATCGCGGACGATCTTTAGCGTCCTCGGTTTTTAGAAAATGTTTAATGCACGTATACGTGGACATTTGAGTAATTCTAAGTGGGCGAATCGTTTTGAACGTTTAGCTTGCTTCCATGTTGTGCATCGATCGCCGCGATCGATTTTTTTTTTTTGTCGGACTATTCCACAAGCGAATTCTCCGCTCGTCCTCTGTGTAGGAGTTCGTAATTATAGATCCTCAACTCCTCTCAAACATTCATGTCGTCTCGCACTACTCGCTGTCCTATTTAATGCAACTACGACATCCTCCTATACTTTCGCAAAATACCTTGATTGAGGCTTGAGGATAAATATATATCCTGACTATATTTCAAGAAAAAATAGCAAAAATATCTTATTTATATGGTCCTTCGTCATCTTGACCAAATGCTGGAAAGGATGTCATGGAAAATGTTGTTATGCACTATTTTTATAATTGATCTGATCAATCTGATTTTGTCAGAAAAAGGGGAAGAACGTGACTGCTTTTTGGGCTTTTGCTTATCATTATTTGACAATCTAAATGAATTGTGGAAGAAGGAAAATTTGGTTCCACCTTGGCTAATCATACTGTTAGCTTCCCGAGAAGAGTTCTTTAGGTTATCAGGTTTTTCAGAAGATTTCTAAAGATTATTCTACAGCAGTGTCGTTAAAATTTGTATAAAAAGCTAAAAATGTCCAATTGGATAGTTTGCCATAATCGCAGGAGCCTTTACAACGATAATAAACATTAGAAATAAAGGAATAAGTTAAAAAATGTAGTGGAGCCAGCGCTGTCCTATTTAATGCAACTACGACATCCTCCTATACTTTCGCAAAATACCTTGATTGAGGCTTGAGGATAAATATATATCCTGACTATATTTCAAGAAAAAATAGCAAAAATATCTTATTTAGAATCAATTTTAACTAAAAAAATATACCAAATATATTGGAGATATCGATAGCGGATGAAGCGCGAAACCTCTTCCGAAAGTTTGATCAATAACACGTGTGGCGTTGTTCTCACAAAATAGTCTGTAACAATACCCAAATGGATATTAAGTACTCTAATATTCCTTTAACATTGCAAAAAGATTTAAACACGATATTATTGTCCTGGGGACATTTAGTAACGGAATATGAAAACTCAAATCTTGAGTCAGCATTATTCATTAGAACTAGGGAAGAGTGGAAGCATCTATTAAGGTATAAGTAGACGTATTATATAAATGAATACTTAGCAATTATATCTGGATTTAAGAGAGATTAAAACGCAGTATTTAGTGCGTGATTTGGAACCCTCCACATGTTACACGTTCAAATTGAAAATCTACGATGGGGATAACCAGCTTGATAGCATAAAATTTAGGGCAACTACTGATTTCGAACCGTATTATAACTTTCATGTAACAAGAGCTATTTCTCGTGGTAAAGCTTCGTTATTAAGGAAGGTCATTGCTCAAAGGTATAATCAATTTTTAATCTTTCTAGCAGTTACAAAAACGATTATTATTGCATATACAACAAATGCATTTTACAGACCTCTTCTCCTAGAATTAGAAAACAGGTGGAATAAAACTCCTTTAGCGATGGTAGCGGAAAATGGTGACTTATCAATGGCAAGCCTCTTAATAACTCTAGGAGCAAACGTCAACGCTTCACTAATGTGGAACAATAGAACACCTTTGATGATATCGTTATTCCACAACCATTTGCAAATAGCTGCTTTACTTCTGGACAAGGGAGCTGATGTCACCCTTAAAGATTGCAACGGCTTGACTGCCATGCATTACGCTGTAGATTCCGGTAATCTGGAGAATGTTCAGTTTGTAGTTGAACATGGTCTGGATGTAAATGCTGTTGACAATAAAGGATGGTCTGGATTACTTAGAGCTGGTTGGTATTAAATATAAAATCGCCAAATTTCGACCAAATTTGTTGTGATAGTTGTTATGGATTGCAGCGACGATATCGTCAGATACCTTGTACGAAATGGGGCAGATTTGGGCGCGAAAGATAAAAATGATTTCGATTTTTATAAGCATTGCGAAATATCCGGGCGTGTTGTGAATTTAGAAGATATACAGGACGATAAACAATCTCCTTTGCCATCATAAAATAATCTTTTGATAACGCTGGAGTAAACAAAGCTTTTTCTTATTAGTTTCAAAGCGTTTTTGACGGGTTTGAAGCTGGCGATGAAGTGGAAAAATAGAGAAATGCATTGTTCTTCCTATCGTCCTTTTCTTAATAGGTATACTTTTGTTTTAAGTAATTTTTGATTATTACATATTATCGCAATGGTTTCTTCTTTGTTGATGATTTTTTTTTATAGAAGATTGCGTCAGTTTTTAACTTAATTTAATTAATTTTCAGCAGCATTTTCATGTTGCTTCTACAATTTAATTTTCTAGTAAAGTAATCGCGATCTTTCAATAACATATAATTGTTCTAACGAAGAAAAATATTCTGAAGGAATAATGTAATGTTTAATCAAGTAAAAGTGATAATGGTAATCGTAGTATTTTTATTTTAACCCAAATAACAATAACGCCATTATTTTATTAGAGAGGAGCACATTTTAGGTGACCTTGCAACGAAACGCTGAGAAGTATATCAGGACCGTCTCAACTGGTATACATCGGGCGTAGAAATATGAAATAAAAAAAAAAACCTTTTTTATTTGAATGGCATTTATTCGATTTCAAATTTTACAAAATGATTATGTTATTTTGTACATAGAAAAAGAGAACAATTCACGGATAAACAGAGTATTCACTAGAATATATAATCAAAAGGATAATACGTACTATTTAATTTGCAATACAATACATTTACATGATCGCTCTTTAAATAACTAAGAGTTAATTAATAATTTTCTTTACGTACGTAAAAACTAACACTTATCTTGTTTTTGTATATTGAAAGTAAGTACTAAACTGATAATTTATGTTACATGATTTCTAATTTAAAATAAATAGAGTCTTGTAAATACAAAGCCTTGATTTAATATTTAAATATAATAATAATTGATGTACACCATCATCCATATCCGAAATAATTTTGGTTAATCATTGGGTAGTAACTATTTTTTCTATTAGTCACTTCCGGAAATTTTACAGTTTTCGAGATTAAATGTATATTATGTAACGACATGTGGATGTATGTTATATAACGACATGAAAAATAGATTCGTTCCATTCCAATGAAAAATTGACTAAAAGGAATTACAGCGATGGATAAAATAACCGCTGGAATTTTACATCCAATAGAGGAAGAAAAAGCATTATTCGTTCTCGAATTTGAAGATGTATTCTTTATTTTATATATGCTTTTGAATGCAAAAAAGTGATTCGCATTATTTCATTTTTTGTGCGATATATTTGTAAGATAAAGACCACGATTCATAAATATTGGGAAAGATTCAGTTAAAGAAGGTAGTGGACAGATTTTTTTGATAAGCCAGGCTTCTACATTAAGAGCAAAATTTGTTTCTGTTATTAACAAAACAAATTGATTTATTATTCTATCCATCATTGCATATTTTTCGCAACATAGTTGTCAAACACCAACCTAAATAAGAACAAACAAAAATAGTATCCAAATTTAGAGCAAGTTACAAGAGCGGATTATACCAAACTATATCCCCACCCAAACACCCACTGACTACCTGATAATGTGTAGGACTAAATTTACAACACACTACCAGAGAATCATGATAGTCCTTCATATTTGCCAACATATAAAGTTCTCTTGGTTTATCAGGTACGCAACAGCAGATCTCCTGGCACTGTTCGTTAAAAGCCAACAGTCTAATACCTCTATCATACGGCGAACAGATTATTCTACCATCAGTAGAGAAGCACAATTCTTTGATGTAACCCTGTCCGACGGCTAGTTCCTTGATTGAATGCGTTAACCTCGGGAGGTTCTTCACTATACGATATTTATCTTCAGGTCTATGTTCGAAATGTCGGGTGTAATAGTTGTGACCTATTAAACCGCTGTTGATGACACCCATGAAAGCCCTTCCAGACTCTAGATTAGTCCTATTCTGTCGTCGCAACATTTCAGTCTGCTCATTTGTTGTAAAACCCATCCATATATCCGTTAGCCTTGTTGTTGGTTCCTCCTCGGGAATTTCTTCGATTTCCGGACCCTCACATTCAATGTATGAGTAAGCTTCGTCATAATCTTGCTGGTCGCGCATTTGGATGTCATGCACGCATGTCCACTGTAAGATTGAAATAGAATTAACTGCCGCTTTTTAGACATTTTTGAGAATTTATTACCTCTTCCCTGTCTTCAGCACTAACATTTCTTGTTAAGGCACACCAACCCATTGGGTGAATTTGAACGGAACTGATAACCTCGGCTTCGTTAGGAAAGTCGTCAATGAATTCTAGTCGATTTCTCGAGGTTGCAAAGAGATAATTGAACATTGTTCCGGCTGGGAACGTCTGCTCGCTAACTTGCATCAGTCTATAAAGGTCTGGCTACAAAATATAATTACTTTTAAGGAAAAAAGCTGCAAATTGTCAATTTTATTTACACATCACAAAATAGAAGCAAAAAAATTTGGTTATTTAAAAATATGTTTTAGACAATTATTATTCGAATTCTATATAACTTGTCTCAAAACTTGTTCATATCTCGATGGTTATCATTAGACTTACGCGTTGTAGTGCTATTGCTGTATGCTCGGTGAGTTAAAAATACTTAACATATCACGATCTCCAATACGGTGTCGATAAGAAATAAGAGAGTTGATGATAACCAGAAAGAATCGAAACGTCATATAAAAATTTCGATTACACCATTAGATAGAAGATTGAAGGTGATCTTGAGATCGTGTTTCTAGTTTTTGTTTGCAAGGTCAAATAACGGTGCTAGAGATAAGAGAAGAAAATAACCTTTTTTGCTTTAAAAAAAAATCTCGAATGTAAATTCCTTCAGGTTCGTAATAAACACTAAATTTAGCGATTTTTAAAGAAACCCTGTATATTTCTCCCCAATTAGAAATTACTTTATCTGTTTACCATGTATCCATAACATAGGAACGATTTGCAAATCAATGATTTAATTACATTGTTTACTTGTTTCTTTAATTTTATCAGATTTTATTTAAATATTTTGAAATCTGCATCTGTTACAACTTACCCTAAATGTCTTCATATCATTACTCATTGTGCTTAAATTAAGATCATGTACAATGATCATGTATCCATTTGTAGTCCCGATAATCATCTTCGAACCATCCGGTGTCAATTTTGTCCTCATCAAACCGGTCATTACAAAGACTTTATTATATAAGACACTATTCTCGGTATAACTTTGTAAATCCCAAGCATATATGCTTCCGTCAAAAGCAGATGTCACCATAACCTTTTCTTTTTCGGAATATTCGATATTTTTCACCTAAAATTCAGTTTATATCGAATATATGATAACTTTTTTACGTGGAAAATATTTACCCAATTCGAATGGCCTTCTAATGTCCTCGAAGCTACTTTTAAGTGTCTAATATCCCATAACTTTATCGTCCCATCATCGGAACAAGTAGCAAACGTATTGTTATCTAAAAACCTTATTTCAATATTTTTTGGAGTCTTACGTTATACAATTATATTCAAATGTGGTACCTCACGCAATTTACGCATCTCTTATGAGCATTGTTAATCTTCCGTATGAAGCTTTGATTGGATGCGTCGTAGAGTAAGACCGATTTCTCCTCGCATGCTGCTACTAACAATTTCCTAAGAATCTATTGATTTTAATGCAAAACTTATCGATTGGATGATTATATTTACCCATCTAAGCTAAATTCCAAGTTAAATATTCCTCCTTGATCGGTCGATTCTTTCTCCGAATCACAGCCGCATACGGCCATATTGTGGTAAATTTTTCTAGATAATTCATCTTCATATCCGACTTTCGTCTTAGAACCTATTTCTCTATTTCTAATTATGTCGTAATTAGTTAACGAGTAGGAAACATCGCTTGTTATTCTAGACATTGCAAACATACGATCGCATATAGGCTTCACATAACCTCACAACACTAACGTTTTTGGCGATATTGGCCGATTTTTACTTGTGCGGAAGCATTATCGTTCAGCTCCTGATAAAGATATGTATTGTATAAATTTACGCCAATTTTAACTATTCCGGTCGCACCTATTTTTCATGGACTTTTATCGCGTAGAAATGGTCCAGCTGTTTACGACAGATCAAAGCATCAAAGCAATTAGAGATAACGTCCGATAAGAATAGAGATGGGAAAGTAAATCCTTTAAAAAGGATCGTGTTAGAGACATCTATTGAGTTTACCTCTAACTAACGTAATGGCGGTATAGTCGAATTGAGCACTTAAAATTTTTGTAAATTGATCCATTATTACATTTTAATTTGATAAGAAACTATGCTGCATGTTAAAAAAAAGTATACGAAAATCGTATTTAATGCGGTCTTGCTTAAATATTGAATAATAAATAAAAATTTTAGGGGGGAATTTTGCTGCGAATAGACAGATTCGTGTTTTGTCGATTCTCGGGGAAACCCGTAGGCAACACAAGCCTTCTCTCGTGAATCGAATAAACACGAGCCTGTCTATTCGCTGCAAGAAACAAATGATTTGTCCTACTTTGGTCATCTCTAGTTACTATTAATTCCATATACATTTTTTTGATTTAATTTAATTGCATTGGGAACAAATGTAAATATTTTTAAATAGTTCACTCTATGAAATAGGTTACTTGGAAATTAATTTCCGCGTAAAATTACATATTTACTTGTATGAGCGAACGTCTCTAATAAATAATGATAAATAATGATAGCAAGGACTGTGGCGTAGTATGGTAAACAACACATAAGTAAGGGCACCCTAATTTATTATATAGTAATATAATAAATAGTCCGGGACGGCTGTTTCGAGGACACGAATGGTCCTCATCATCAACCGGTGACCGAATACGTCTCTTATGTTTGCTTTTGTCGGGCAACATGTGATTTTTTTGAGTTGGTAGCATTAAAATCCCGAAATGAATAACACTATTATGAATTTTTATCCACGAATAATAATCCCATTTACATTTTCCATAATTTATTTATTAAAGGTAACAATCTACACGTTAATAGTAATAATAATAATAATACCTACTTTTATTTAAAAATAATTTGTTAAAAATAAAACAAACTTAACATATCAACACTAGAAAATAATGGAAAAAATCTCATACTATTTACATCAATTTTTACAAAATGTCGCCCTGCATAAGAAATTAATTTAATTATTTGATGGAATTTGCT